>VNWX01001432.1:0-15192 GCA_009869905.1 Ceratophysella communis | reverse complement strand
TTGGATTGGCTCGTACGAAAATGCAGTAAGTTTTTTACGATTAATCAATTTTTAGGAATTGCTTGAAAGAATTCGCATCTTTTAATGGAAACTTCAAATTGTACCGAAGTAATGACCCAATGGTAAAAACAGTTCCAGGGCTCAAACGAGAATTCACAGTGATCTCATTGGGAATACTTCTCCAGCACTTTGCAGTATATGGGAAAGCACGCTACTTGACTCAAATAGAAATTCGCAAACAACCTGACGAGAGCATGGACGCTGCTGGAACTGAACCACCATTGAACCCAGAAACATCTCCACATGACCCAAGCTTTCCGATCCAAGATGGCTGCCATCGAACCCGCTGTTTGCCCGAGGTCAGCACCCATACAAAGCCTGAAGGGTCCGAGCCTGAAAGTGACCCGCCTAAAGACCTTCCTGTAAACCAATTGTTCGTCAATGAAGAAATGGCGGAAATGTATTTGCTATCCGATGACTGGAGGGAAAATTCGGAACTGGCTTGTTTGCATCATGCGGTGGTGAGAAATTCGAAACTCGAATAATACCAAATTCGGCCATTAACTGACGATTTTAATTTTGCTTTGCAGAACGGGGGCATGAGCACCTGTGCCCTGAACGTGACCAATCGCCAGGCCTTATCCATCATCGACGTGCTCCTTGGATACTTTCCTGAAATTTCGCCAGTTGAAGGCGTTCACTTCCCGTTCCTGAATGCTAACGATGAGAAATTCAAACGCCGTAGCATGCTGGCATACTGGGGTCAGTTGGGTTACAAGAATTTCGATCCTTTCGATGAATTGAATGACTCTGTTCAGCCCGAACCAAAGCAATTGACCGAAGAAGTGGACAAGAAATGCGATGAGAATCCTACGCAGCAGCAGGAGGAAGCAACAAATGCTGAAGATACTGCAAAGAAGAACGAAGAATAGGTCTCCTAACACAGATTTCTGCATTCGCCAATTAGTGCAATATTTTAATTAATTGACTGTACCAAGCAGCAGTTTTTAAAAACTGAATCAATAAAAATAAAGTCGACTCGTAATTATTAACTTAATTTCGACAAATTATTGATGAGCCGTAACCGGCAATGCACTTGCATGTTCATATGTATCTTTCTGTGTCATGTCATCAGCCTCACTAACGCCTCGCTAATGACCTCCTGAGAAACCGTTAGAATCGAATTGATTAACCCGTGGATCGCCATTGGGAGCAACGGGAATATTTCACTCTTACCGGAAGTTGTTTAACTGGATGCACACTCAAATCCGTGTTCGACATCGCCTGATCTTATAACGTTCCTTCCACGTGTGATTTGATCTGTAATTTGCACGTCGATGGCAGAGGGCACGGTCGCCAAACATTATTTATAGCATTATGCAAAAAATCCAAAAGGTATTAACCGGGATGCCCGTAAAGTGTGAACCGGAAGCGATGGCTTATAAAGGCTTAAAGCATATGCCCATTTATACCCACCCTAGCTAATTTTTGCATAAAACAAAAGGCTGGCATTAATAAGCATAGGTAATAATAAATTCAATGGAAGCACGTAGGTAAATAGACTCCCGATTCCTTATTCAGCCTACTCCTTCTGTATTGTTCAAACCAATCCATGAATAAATAATAGTAATTTTATATGGCTTTTAAATTGGCCAAGTAGTAACTAACATATGAACAGTGATGTGTGCTGTGCCATCCTTCCGGTTTATTACTACACGCTTCAGCGAAAGGGTCCTGGGTTTATTTGAATCTGTATTTGATTTCGCCTGTCGACTACCATCGTAAAAACATCAAAAACTTATCTACTAAAAAGCTGAAACGGTCAGTCACTTTGACTTTTTCACAAAGCTTGATATGCGTAAAAGCACAGATACATCGTCAAATACCGCTCATCATCATCATCCTGTCCACCCAAGCTGACACGAATATACACGGCTATTCAATTCCGTTCTGTGTGTATTTCCGTGACCAGTGAACATCCGTACTTCCAGTAGTAGCCATAACCATCATCACCGGAGGACTTTGATCTAGCCTTTTTGTATACACAAAATACATACAGGAAGATCTGTAGCCTACGAGCATTGTACACAAATCACTGTTGCAATGAGTTCAGCGTGACTTATGGTCAATTTCATGCAATGCAAGTGAATCGAATTTTAATTTTCTGTAATATTTTGTGTATTTTACTGTTATTACTGTCGTGCTTCCGGTCTGTCCTGTTAGCATAATTCGAATTACTACAGTAAATATTTGTAGAATTTATTTATAACATAAAATCGTAGCAACACTAAAATAGATTATATATAGCACCGCTGGAACACTCAAGCTCAGGTTCATTAGAAACGTATTTCCCTAGGAAAATAGCGAAAGTAAACAACACGTCGTCGTTCAGTATGGCGTTCGGCCTTTTGAAACTGTAGACAAAGAAGGAGAGCACGAGCATGCGAACAACATCTGCTCAGCATCTGCTTGCATGTTATGGGCTCCGAGATGAAACTCAATTGAAAATCAATCTCGTAAATGAACTTTCACATACATAGGAAGTTCAGCCATGAGAAAAGTCATTACAGACAGACAGACTATACAGAGAAGAGGCCTCTTCCATTCAATACTAAACAACGAAAGGGATCGCTTTTATGTTTTACGGGTCCAAAGTTTTTTACGTGAATTTGGGTAGAGAGCATTTTGTTTGAAGGTACTTAAATAGATCAGTATATTTAGTATTATTGAAACATGATTTTAATCTATATGCAAGTACAAATTTGCCCGAGCCCACCTCGGGTAAACACTCTGATCAATCAAAAAGTATTTAAGCCTCCAAAGCATGCAATACCCATGCTTTGACTCATCAAAATGAACGCCTTAACATTAATGCAATTATGAAGTAATTTAGTTCGGAGATTGAGTGTGAAATTGATTGAACAATTTGATTATTATTAGAAAATAGGAGTTGATCTGATTAGTGTTCGCTTTCGATCAAACAGGAAATACTCGAGGACCTGCCTGAACCCTTGTAATTCAATTACGGACTTCAATTATGGAGTCTACTAGTGTTTCATTTAGGGTTGTAATTACTTGGGTGCTGAGAATCATGAGTTGGCGCTGAGAATTGTGGGTTGGCGTTTCGGAGTAAACCTAACTCAAATGGAACAAACTCAGCGCCCATAATGATTCTCAGCGCCTACAATTTGATTATTATTAGAAAATAGGAGTTGATCTGATTAGTGTTCGCTTTCGATCAAACAGGAAATACTCGAGGACCTGCCTGAACCCTTGTAATTCAATTATGGACTTCAATTATGGAGCCTACTAGTGTTTTATTAACTGCCTGGAAGTCTCTGAAACAGGCGTAGGTAGTATTTTTTTTAACTGATTGCTCTCCGAAAATGTCAAAAGGTAGCTTTGAACAGATTGATACCACATCAAAGTGGAGTGAGAAAAAGTTGTTATAATGTGCGCAGCAATGAGACAAGGGCTCAATTTTTACTCGATTCAATTAAGGCAAGTAGGAGTTACTTTGAAGTGTCTTTGAACTTGCCAGTGAAGAAAAATGCTCGGTTATTTGAATGTGAACGCTGGTTTAATTATCGCATGATTGAGGTGTACAAAGGTTTTTTCGAAAGCCTGCCGTCTAAATTTAATGCCCTTACCAAGATTAGGAATCGTCGACAACGGCGACGGCAGAGCAGAAGGGAGCGTTGACACGGTCGCAATTATTGGAATGGGTACCGAATGCTTGTTATCACTGGATTTCGCCGGAGGCGGCACAGGAGGTGGGTTGCTAGCCGTGACCACAGTAGCCCCGCCACGAGTGGGCGGTCGAGCCGGAGCAGGCGGTGAAAACGGTAGCTCCGGGAAGGAAATAATGGTGGGATTGGGCGTAGTTGGCGGGGCACCTAGAAAGACTTCCCTCGGCATCTGAAACTTGTGCGGAGGCTGCTGAGAGTGGGTGGGTATGGAGGCCCGACGTGGGACAGAAATGAAGCTGTTGCTATAGAACCCCGCCGTGGAATTATAAATGACCTCGGCGGCCTCTCGCTGGAGTCGACTGTAGGTGGCTGCATAGTGTTCTTGGAGGGCCTTTAACTTGATTTGTTCCTGGGCGGCGGTATAGGAGTAAGGTGAACAGCCCGGGCAGATTGCAAATGAGGCTATGCAATGATGACTCCCTGCGTGGTAGGGTCGTTACCACTTCGACTGTGGGCGGGGAACGGGAATTGAGCTTCTGTGTCGTGTCCAGCACGCTTTCGCTCTTAACGTAGTTCGATTTAGATTCTTCCAGGAGCTCAACTGCACTTTTTCGACGAGCTGAAATTTCAAAAAAAAAATACGTCAACTATTCAACCCGTAAATTTCATGCTTCATTCATCATTGCCACCCTCAAGGGACGATTAACCTTCTTAAACGTATAAATCTCGTTTTTAATTTGAGTCATTTTATACCACTAATTGCGATCTGCCACGTGAGCTCAGCCTAAATATTACCAATATAATTAAATGCCGGACAAATTGCTTTTCGTTTATCATTTACTAACGAGGCATAACCTGATCCACGTGCGTGTGTAGAAAGTTTATGCATAATAAATGAGATACTGGTAAAAATGAGGACGCACTCATTCGTGCGGTGAACATAAAACATACGACACACAGAATATTTTTCCGCAGACCAGACCAAAAGGCACTCCTTGAACGCTGAAGTCTCTATAATTCTTCCCTAATTGTATTATCATCGCTACATTTCGTTTGCTTTAGGTATGTCGTCGAGGAAAGTAAGCTGTGGCTCTGTGTCCCATGTTTGCATTGTACCATCATGCAATAAATTAAGTCGGATGTGTCAGGGCGGCCTGGTGCTTCTAAGCTTGAAAATTCGAAATTCCAGCTAACATGCTACCCTAATTAGGGCTCTAAATAAACAGTTTTACCTCAGCCCAAGGAATAATAATGTGTCATCGCTGGATACTTCTCCAGTGGTTTCATTTTATGGGTTATAAATTTTAATAAGTCAGAAAGCAACCGACGACGACGGCTAGGACACCGGAAATTAGGCAGTTCCTAGTTTCAAAGATTTATTAACAAGATGGCAGTTTATTATTTGATCACAAAATTTAGAAGGCATGAGGGTTGAAAATTGTAATACACCCTAAAAGAAAAGCCGGAAAATGGCGCCTGATCGTGCATATATTCGCTACCTGGTCATTCAAAAATTTATTGCGGTCTTAAATGAAGCTCCCTACACAGTAGCATTGTCTCGTCAGTAGCCGAAACTGAAAACGAAGCCCATTAATACTGAGAATTGTGGACGGGGGTAAATTACACACCCCAAGTCCATTTCGCGGAAAGAGGAAGCTACCAAAGCATTAATCATTTTGACGTGAATAGTCGTCTGGCGGGAGTGTCTTTTCTTATAATATTCCTTTCCAGCTTTGCAGCCTTAACTAACTATTTTTTGTATTGAACAAATTTTTGCATTTTGTATTCTGTATACATCTCCTGCACGACAGAAGAGCAGCAGCCGGTTGAAGATCTGTAAACACAATGCAGACGGAAGAATTGAAATAATGCATAATCAGCTCTACAATGAAGAGCGTCTGTTGTCTGCCAAGGCGGAGACTGTTGAGGTAACACCAGTTCATTCATCTGCAAAAATTACTGGGCTTAGAAATGCGTGGGTCATTTTACAACTGGGTGGTGGGCTGTTGTGTGACCATACGACCAGGATAGCGGCATTTTTAATTTTCGAGCACAACCTTAAAATTCAGATGCATTTTTCAAGCTTAGTCTTATTAATTTACGCTAGAAATTTGTTAAAATTAAAGCATTTTCACTTTTTACAGACAATCTGACCCTGCACAAAAGTTGACTAGTAAATTTCGCCATTATTTGCGTTTTGCATAGTGGTACCAATTAAATTTTAGATTCCTGAATTATTGCCAAAAAACGTTTTATTGTGTACGCAATACTGTATCTACAGTGAGAATGCTCGCTCAAATCCTGTAACATATGTAATTTGAAGGCATTATTTTCGGCTGATAAAACAAAAGATAGCTTGGGCATGGACACTGGTCATGGCAGCCTAAAAAGGTATGCTAAATGGTAAAATGGTAATTCTGTGCACGTTGGACGAAGAAGAGCCATCATCATGTCAGGCTCAATCTATCAAGTCCCAAAAACTCTCTCAAAATTCAAGCCGGCGGAGTTCACAACACCTAAATAATTTCTAGGTAGGAACCACAACAACAGAAAGTTTGGCCTGCGGTTAATTGAGGTCTGGTCAGTCAGAAACAATCAAAAAAGCCCTCATTTCCATGTATGACGATGACGGGCTTGGTCAGAAGAACATCGCACTAGGCATACAGGGATGTTCGTTTAAGAATTTCCTACAAGTTTGAATTCCCGCGCTACAATCTGTTACAAAATTAATATTTTTGAGCCTTCATTTTCGAATTTTTATCCATGTAATTTTATTTAAATTTTTTTATATTAACAGACAGCTTATATATCAGGCTTCGCAAACAGGCCTAAAATTTCTAATGGCAAAGTGCGCTGTCCTTTTAAAAAATTCAACAGACTCATCTCCCTGTCTGGGCTAATTGCAAATTGGCGGAGATGACTCTTTGGGCTCTCTGATCCTAACGGACACAGACTCGTACAATGGACTCATGAAAAACAATGATATGATGACTTCGTGGCCTATAAATAATAAAACAATTGTGAACCCAAGTCCTTATTATTTGTGATGACCAAGTTTTCGCCTGTGTAACTTCCTTACTTACTAACTTCAGAACTTGTAGACAATTCCGCTGTAGGTTGACTTGACATTCTGTCATTTGAATTCAGCATCATCAGCAGTAGGTTGAAGGCTTAAGGAACGGGAAAAAGGTCAAATGGAGTCTTTCTTTAACCACAAAAGATTAATTTGTGAGTTCAAATTTCTAAAGAAAATTTCCTGCAGTGAGATGCCGTTATTATCAAGAAATGACGAGCTACACTTGGACGTTTTTCGGCTTTATTTTAGTGTTTTTGTTTTGAAATTTAAGCAATTGTTTAGGCTTACAAATGACAGAATTAGAGCGAAATAAATAATTCTAATTAGAAAAGTTAGAAATACGGGACCTGTCAATTGCAATAGGGCAGGAGGTAACAGGCAGGTTAATTCTTGGAAGTTGACATTTTACTAGGCACCTATTGACAAGCTTAGAATAACTTTAAACCGCAGCAGTGCCGAGGTTCATATTGTACGGCACGTTATGTGTCGTTTAGGGTTTCCATTGTATTTTTGAAGTCACCTAATCGCTCTATATACCTACGTTCCTTGACATTAAACCCGCAGACTCTGATTTAAATAGATGCACCTTGACTACGTACAAAAATACTTGATTTAAACAATAGGATGCTTTTAGCTATAGGGGCTCTGAACTTCTGAAGAAGCATCTTTCTAAGAAATCCGACAACAATGCAGGTTGCTGGCCTGTGACAAGATGCCTGCCGTGCACTTGACTTGGTACTACTGCTGAATCTTCATTTTTATAGTCTGGCTCAAGTTGGAGTTCACGAGCAGATGAATGAGTAAAATAGATTTTCTTTGCAAATGACGACATAGTGTGACATGAAAACTTGACATTGTTACGACTTTTAAAAAAAAATAGACCCAGAACTGACACGAAGTACGCCGTGGTTGGTCTTGTCAGATTTGAATGTGTAAAATTCTCTAAATATGTACCACAACGCCACCAGAACTGGGGACAAAGTTAAGTCACCCGTGCATTGCACTTTGCGCCCAGGGTTTTGAGTTTCGTCACCTGAAGCTTAGCTTTTATTCTAGTCCAAAAATAAAAGCTTATTTGCCTAAGCAAGGTTGATAAATTTAAAAATATACCCAGGAACCTTTGAATTTAGATGCATAGATACCCGAAACGCTAACGATTCATCATGGTCGTGGTACCAGACCGATAGGGGATACTTGTGCATCCAAAGACGCTCTGCCCCAGTTCTTGTGTAAAAAATGGATGCCAATACCAAATGCACGTACCTTAATTCGCCACACGAAATGCGAAAATGGCTACTAATTTAGAAAAATTGAGGTGAAAACCAGAATAGGCTGTCTGTCACCCTTTCATCAATTTTTTGCACTCAAAAAGCACCTATAATTCTTCTTGTCTCGCAAATCGAGTTACATCTATGTACTGTTAAAATTGCATATCGCAACGCAACCGATTTTTATTGATTAACAAAGCGGAACCTGAAAGAATGCCTACGTGCTGGATAAGAATAAGAAATAGAAAAGTCATTGGCTACGATACATTTAGCACAACGGCATTAGCAAAGTAATTCGCTAAAATAATTGCAGTTCAGATATAAGAATCCAATATCCAATGGAGCGAGAAACGAGGTGCCGCGGTTTTAAGGTTTATCTTCACATCTTCGCGTCGTCTGGATTCTGTCTGCCATCGAATTGCCTAATACCTGTCTGAACTATTGCCAAAATTACCTTGCCTCTGCTAGGCTCTTCCCCGTTTCCACAAAAATCATAAATTTTAATTTCAGACACATCAAGTAATTGCTTTTTTAGGCTTTACTCCACCAAAGCTTTGCCTATTTCGCCTTTTTTCTGTATAAAATAAAAACTGTTTCCAATCTAATTCCATCGTCAAGTCAGCGGTAGATTTTCGTTCCTTTTTTATCTTTTAAAGGCGAAATCATTCAAGATGACAAAAAGTTCGGCTCAGGGGGATTCAGAGCTAAAAAAGGAATTCAAGCTTTGGTGTTCCTTGTGTACCTCCTTTTGTATCAATTTCCGATAAGCCTATCTAACGCGAACGCCAGGACACTTCTAGCAAATTCAGCGTCTTAGAAAATGTATACAAAAGAAAATGTGGACGTAAGCCAAAGTGTCAGATGTGGAGAAATTTATGGATTATTGATTTCTTTTTGAAAGCACTACTGTGCTGATAGTTACGGTTACAATATGAAAGGGAGACACTTTTGGCTGCACGCACTTATCGTTACGAATACAAGAAACCTTAAGGCTGTGTTTTGAAAACAGCCGCGTCCTGCCGATAGTTCAGGAGGCTTTCCGCTAGGGTGCATTACGCGATACCCGTTGGTGCCTAGCCTCACAGGTGCAAAACGTTACATATCAACAGGCTCATAGAAACAGCTGTGTTATGGACCATTTTAGCAACTCGTAGCGCAAAACCGTGTGGCTAAATGATGCGATTGAATAGCTACCCGCGAGAACTTTGATTTTGTAATAAACCCTTAAGAAAACTGGGAATAATTTTTTAAAATATTGTATTTTTATTTACTTTCGAAATCCATACGCATACTACTCCATATTTAATTATTTCTCATTTTACAATCGCATTTTCAATATTTAGCATAGCCATAATTCAATTATTCAGAATCGCAAAAAATCACAAACATAAGCGTAATAAGTGCAATGAAAATGACAATTCTTCCATAGCTCATACTGTCGAAAACCCCCAAAAGTCCAGGTCGTACTTCTCTGGGCAATGGCCAAAGTCCTTTCTTCTTCAAAACTTCCAAATCCGTATCCAGACCCTTGTAGAGCTTCGTAATGTAATCCTCAGTAATCTTCACCTTCTTGCCACGAAGACAGAACTTGAATTCTTCACAAGAAGGGTTTGCAAAATCGTCATTTCCGAAAAAGTGAATCGTAGGAATGCCTTTGTTGGGCTGAAATTGAAGTTTTGGAATTTCATTGCTACTACTGCTGCTTTTCGGAGTAATTGCTTGTTTGACACGTCGATTTTTCAAATTCTTTCGTCGGCGACGGAATCCAGGATTCTTGAAGACTTCTGTTGCGTCACTTTTTACTGCGAATTCTTCGTGGATGTCGCTGCTTTCGGCTTTCTGTCAAAATATGGGGTAATTTAAGATAACAGTGCTATTGGGCAAGAAAGCATAGGAGTTGTCGACATTTCATAAATTAGACTCACACTCTTCCAGGTGGTAGCATTGCTGGCGTGATTGGAAATCTTGGGCTGAGTGGTTGAAGCGATCGATGGAACTAATGGCTCCTTAGCAGCACTACACGAATTACTTCCACTTCCCTCCATGCCTTCAACCTGTCCAAATCTCTCCAGAAAAGCGGAACACTTTCTTTCTGAAATCACTCGAGCATCAGCTTCTTGGAACATCTTCAATTTCAGTCCTTTTTCTGGAACTGTCAGATTAGCTTCGGCCTCGCGCAAATCAAGTACAGCAGGTACAGGGACCTTTACTACCGTTTCCTGTAATAACTCAGGCATGGACTCCGCAGTCAACATCTTCTTACGATCAGTGAACTCAAGTTTCAATAATGATTTACGATTGGGATGCTGGATTCGCTGGATGAAAAAAGATGAAGAAAAAGAAGAGAAAAATTCGTCTCAAATAAATATTTGCTAAATACTGCAAAATGGGGTTACGTTCTGTTGTCATAGCGTCGAATGGCATGCTCGGCTTTGTGAAGAAATTTCATTGGTTCGAATTCGAAACTATTTCAATTCCAAAGCACATTCGAAATGGTAAATGGTAGATATGGAATATGGAACCAGTTTACAATATGATCCTCAAAATATGCAAATAGCCAAAGATCTAGAACGATAGATAGCACACGTGCTGGAGCTCTACGTCAATAGGAGGAGTCTTCGCCACGCGCCCCAGATTCCTTTTAGCCAGGTCAGATCCCAAATGCGTACATTTCGGACATTTTCGCTTACAGGCACTCCACTGGAAGTCTGAAGGGCGTGAAGCTTGAAATGAGGCCTAGATAGATAGAGGCTCTTTAGTACTAACGCAACACAGCGAAGAAGTATAGAATAGCTGACGGAGTCTATGATTCTTTAAAAGGGCAATAAAGGCTCTCTGAAGAATGACGTCAACTCGACTTTCACCAAACGGTGCTTTCACTCCGCTCACCCATTATCCTGCCTATCTGCCTGGAGTCTCTGTCACTACACTAGTATAGGTGCTTCTTCGAAGTGCTTTTGTAAAAGGTCATCGGTTCTCAGAGATATAAAGTTTTTAATGTGTCTAACAGGCTCAGCCTGTCATAAGTAGAGTGGTCCGAAAGTTTGGAAACAACGAGAGGCACATGTCACCTTGGAGTGAAGTGTGAGGTTTTGACGTTATCAACACCCTGCCACTCATGCACGTGGGATTCTCGGGTCATGGACAGGTCGCTGACGGACGTGGTGCTTCGTCGAAGTGCTTTTGTAAAAGGTCATCGGTTCTCAGAGATATAAAGTTTTTAATGTGTCTAACAGGCTCAGCCTGTCATAAGTAGAGTGGTCCGAAAGTTTGGAAACTGCGAGAGGCACATGTCACCTTGGAGTGAAGTGTGAGGTTTTGGCGTTATCAACACCCTGCCACTCATGCACGTGGAATTCTCGGGTCATGGACAGGTCGCTGACGGACGTTGGGTGCATGTCATGTTCAAGTAAAATTTTGATCAAAACTGGATTGAGTGCTACACGAACTGACCAGACACCCTAAATGCCAAACCCAGGTCTGACCTACTAGTATATTCAAATGCTAATTTACATAAGCTTTCAATTATTCCACACCCACACTGACTCGTGTTCGTGTGTAATAATCTTACACGACATATTGAACAGATCAGGAAGTTCTCCTCAATCCTACGTGTACATCGTAGCCATATTCCACTTGAATTTCCCTTTGAATTGAAGTGATAAATCTTGAGGCTTATAAAACATTTATCATTTCTTCCGCTTTTCGCCTTATCTTTATACCGTTTTGAATTTCTCTTTGGCTTTCTTCTGCTGAACTGAACTTTCACTGTGTATGTAAAAATGATGGGTGTTTCGTATTCAGAAACTGAACTTGTGACCTTTTCACAGAATAAAAGTTTGAGCCTCAGAGCGGAAGGAATACAAAATGTTAACAGGAAGCGTTTTCTCTGGTTTGAACGAAAAGGAGGTGAAAGTTTTGCTCTACTTTCACTTGGGAGAAAGTATTCGTAATATTTTACAGAATTCTCAGACAGAATGTGTCACTTCCGTCCGGTTCCGTATTTTCACGCATTTTTCGAAGCACGTACGTCAACGCCAGTTTAGGCTCAGTTTCTTAAAAATATTGAATTTGTTCAAGTTACTACGGATCAATGCGAACTCTATAAGTCCCACACCGAAACTCAAATCTCAAAATTGAAAACTTTGAAAATTTGAAGTAGGGTTTCGAACTTATTATTGACTAATGGCTACTTAAACCGACGAAAGTTTCGATGAGTTTCCAGATCTTGACATAGGTTTCGCATTAGGATCTGGAATTAATGAATATCCTTCACGGCGTGTGTTATACGACCTCACGGGAGATTAAGTTCGACAATATACTTATCTAACGATTCTTTCTCCAAGTCATCAAAAACTTTATAATTAATTGCTTAAGAAATGCAGAGGTTGAAGGTAAAGTTTTGTTTCTCAAAATTGAAAACTTTGAAAATTTGAAGTAGGGTTTCGAACTTATTATTGGCTAATAGCTACTTAAACCGACGAAAGTTTCGATGAGTTTCTAGATCTTGACACAGGTTTCGCATTAGGATCTTGAATTAATGAATATCCTTTACGGCTTGTGTTATACGACCTCACGCGAGATTAAGTTCGACAATATACTGATCTAGCGATTCTTTCTCCAAGTCATCAAAAACTTTATAATTAATTGCTTAAGAAATGCAGAGGTTAAAGGTAAAGTTTTGTTACTGAAGTAGTTTGATTTGAAGTAAGTAGTTTGTGCGTCGTTGAGATGATCTCGCTTACTTTCACCTAAATTTAGCAGCATCGAAGCCTCAATTTTAGGATTATCATGAAGAGGATACTTACCCTTAGACCTTAGCGGTTTTTGCAAATCCAATATTTCTAAAAATTAATATATTGGATATTTCAAATGATATAAATTTTTCTTGACCTATACTAGAATCTCATTCGGAAACAAGGCTTATATGTAGAATTAAGAGAATAGAAATGCAAGTCGTGGTCGTGTCGTGACTGCCGAAAATTAGAACTCTTGAATAAAATTCATGATGTCAGTGGGCTCAGTTGGACATGACATTTGCCTATCAGGTACGGCCACTTACTCTAGGCATATCACGCAGACTACACTTTAGAATGAAACAATTAATTGACATTATATACCAAGCCGGGCATTGTAGATTTTGTTTCAAGTTCCAGTTCAGGGGATTTAAAGACCACATTTTCCGTATGCAACGAAAACAAATTCAAGAGTTAGATAGAGTTGTGACTGAAATCCTTGAATGGCCAAGGGTGCGCTTCTTAGCTTGAACAAACTATTATTACCAATTTACTGTAAGAAAAACTATAATTTAAAAGCCCAAAATGCTATGAAAATAGAGATAGATACTCAGGTGAGAGGTCTCTCAAGTCTCAAGTCTTACGGAAATTTCACAAAATTACATATTTAACCGCCACCCCGCCCTGAGCCGTAAAACCGGACACGCCGCCATTCCCAGTGATAACAAGGCTTTCTGAGCCTCGAAACACTAGGTCTGGTTTTACAATTACCGTGAAATACAATGGAAATGTTTTCGTCTCTTCAAACTGCGCTGACTCTCATCAAAATACAATTGAAATTAACCTCAAATGATGCACCTATTTTGGCTCGACTGACTGTGACGAGCGGTTTCTAAATACAAGTCTTCATTGAGACAAGAAACCTCAGACGACGACTTAGAGCACAGAGACTCTTGTTTTTGAACATTTCCATTCGCATTACACTGACTGCCTTTCAACAATAATGAAGTCACGATGATGGCTAAATACAATGGAACGACTTGACTTTTTAAGGCTTCAGAATCGACAGGTGCAAAACACTTCATGAAGTTCATTTACCAGGCTTCGGGGTCTGTCTCGGATTTAAATAAATTTCAAGGTCAGGCCTAAAACAATTCCTGCCTGGACAAATATATATTTTGGTTGGGACAAAATGCGTTTTTTAAAGATCAAAAATGTCTTTTCATAGGACAAATAAATTATCAGGAAATATTTAATAATTGATGTTGTAAGCCTTGAACTTTTATGTGCGATGGTGAAGGGTACACGTCAATCCGATCCCTGACTCGTGACAGGTATCCATTGACCCGTGACATTTACCAAGCCCTCGTCTGTCAAATTCTCCCGAATAAAAAGAAACTCAGCACGTGCTCTTTCCTTTCTGATGACGCAATTCGGGGTTTATTTTAACCACACTATACTGACAAGTCAAATCTGTGGAAGCTCAGCGATCCCTAAATCCATAATCGATTTGCTGCTATCATGCTCGTATAATTATTATCCATAATCTACGATCGTCTATAGACTCCAGGCTTGGCAGCATTTTCTCGTGGTCTGGAATAAGATTAGGACTGAATGTGGATCATATATACAGAAGCTGGAAACGGAAATCGAGCTAGAAACTAATAACGAATCTGCGTGCGTCCTTTTCGTTGGAATCCACGACAGTTCGCCGCAATAATTTTGCCCGCCACCGAAAATGCCTCAGCAGAATGTCGTTAATCCTAGAATGCCATCGTTCCACATGCCTGGACACCAGGCCAAATAGCGCCCCGTATATTCAATAACCGCCCCGATAAGGGCACCTTGCAGGCTCGGAAGTCCTATAGACTCAAGGCTCGTGAAAACCGGAAACGAAGAAAGGCCATTTAGAATAACATACGACTGGTATTCACTGGATCAATAGTACCACCCAGATTATAGGGTGGCAAAGGATCTGGTGGATTATGGACCAGACAAGGGCTTTTCGCATACTATATTTACTCTACGTGCTACGTTATTATTATCGTCGTACATCCTACAACTGATCATTATAATTTAATCATGCTCTAATCAAAATCCTCTTCATCTTTACGCATTGTGTTGAAACTAGAATGGAGGCTCAACGTTGACTATGGTGCAGAGAATATATTCGAAATACGATATTACGAAATATTTCATATTCGTAATAAATAGTAAAATTTTGATGCCTAAATACCCGTCATCTTGCATTGCATCTAGTGCTGTATTTCAAATCGTTGAATAACGCCAATATATCCAATTTCTAATGGAACAGTACATGAAACCCTCTTCACAAGAAGACAATGAGCTGCTTCACCGTGCACTGCAGAACTGCATAGCAGTCAAAGATGAGATGAATCTCGGAAGATCAGATTCCCTTATCC
>VNWX01001431.1:0-15193 GCA_009869905.1 Ceratophysella communis | reverse complement strand
TTGCATTATTACCACGAAGTATTTCAAGGCTGATTTTAGAAATTCAATATTCAATATTTTAATCTGCATTATGTATTGTTCTCTGAAGGCTTGCTACGCCTCCGCGGTTCGATAAGTTGCAAAACATTTGTGTTTGTGTTCATGTTGTATATTCAAAAATTTCAATTTCAATTAAATCCTTCACTGTGCCATCTGTAGTTGACGCGTGTTTGCTCTGATATTGAGTGATGTCACTTTTGACTTTGATTTACAATTGTACCTGCCAAATGTAGCTCTCCAGATTTTTACTTCACGTTGAAATTGAATACAAGTGGTTTTGAGTTTTGTGATAAAGCGGAATAAATAGTAGCCGCATACTGTTGAAAAGATAAGGTCGACCTTGTATCTTAAAATGGAAAGCGACTTGTGTACTTCACAATTCGCAACTCACAACACGGTGGGTTATTGTGACACCTGGATTTTTCCAGGCTACTAGACACATAAATAGTGAATTGTTCCCATTCCCATGCCCCACTACTGGTAACTCTATAATGTCCCTGGCGTGGACAATTATGCAGTGTCAGTCGATTGCAAAATTGGCTTTAGGCTTCACCTATCCAACCGTATCATATGCGATGATAATATGCTTTCGCTCGGGAACTAGAATAAAAGATACGGAGTAGTTACGGGGAACTGGAATTCGAATTCGTATAGTTATGCTCTAACGTCATTTAATGATTATTTGCTGGTTTTATGAGTGCAAATCAATAAGGAATATGTAACGTTATACCGCACCGGTACCGGCATAATTTTGTTTCAAATAGTAAAGTCGACTCATCTTCAGTTGAAATTATACAGAGTTCCTTTCCAACCTACCCTATCCAATCTGCCCAGGCATTGGCGTTGACATTGTTTTACCTGTAATCATCTTGAATTAATTTTCGTCAAAGAAATATCGATATTTATACTAGATGTTTTCCTTGACTGGAGTGCAATTCGACTTTTGACATTGGATGTAAGTACTGTACGTATTTACGACTTCATATTCATATACAAGCATCCTAATTAGTAGGCTAGAAGCGTTCGCAACCGTGTACCGTGTGGGAGACAGTTGGTGTGAAGTGTTAATTGAGATCGCCATTAAGAGTTTTGTTTAAAGTTTTAGTTTTTGAGGGAACTGTCAACTCTGCAAGTTTAAATGCTTCGTCAGTTAAGATTTGGAATTGAAAGTTGCTCAAGGTGTATATTAGCATTTTTTTTAAAACGCTAACGCTAACTCTTGTAATGAGTCGAAGAATATCCCGAAATTTCCCGCACCTTTATTCCAGATTCTTGGGACGAAGAAGAGTGTTGGGAGGACCACTAACCACATCAACCTCTCTTTGTGATTTAACTGGAAATTCTAGTTGTGCATTAGATTCTACAAACCCAACTGCGCTTCCTTGTACGAAACCACATCCAATTGCAGCAACAATTCCAAAAAATACTGAGTTATATTGTGGTGACAATTCTGGTTTTGGAAATTCTCAGCGTGGTAGACGCCGATCTCGTGGAAGTAGTGACAGTAATGGGCAAGAAAGACGCTCACGTTCATGGGGAGTTATTGGGCGAAATGTTGCTCTGGCTACGGTTGGAGCTATTGTGACTTCATCTCTAGTTCACCTGGGCGTTGAAGAAGACAAAGAGTTGATGAATGAACAGTGGAGACTCTGGAAGTCGGCTTCAGATGGCAGAGTATGCATTCTTATTTTCTCTTCAATTTACACCTGGCTTTCATTGTATTTTTTTTTACCTGTTTCACCGGCTTAGGCTTATTAGGCTCAAGCAAAGGTGTTCCCTAATGATTTCATATCGCATTATCAGCCATAAACGCGTTACGCGTCCATGGTCTATCCATGTGTTGGCTAAACAGAATCGCTGTTCTTATCTGTTTCCGCGTACGAGGTGCTGGTGCTGGCCCTCATTATCTTTCCCCGATAGCATTATTGATACCAGTCAACCAGGTAGCAGCGATCGGCTAAAACTGTTCAATGAAATGTGATTCAAAATAATTGCTGATAATGTTAGAAGTGATATTCAATCATTTGGCCGAAGCTCTAATGGATTTATAGATATGATTTGCGGAATTCCAAATTGACATAATACATTTGACTTGACATTACAAGATCCGCTGTTTCATTGTAGCGGTATACTACATAGGTGCAGGTACATTTGATAGGTTGTGTTTGTACTTCAATGCCATATGTCACTACCATATTGATTTTAGATTTGTTTTCGAATCGAATGCTGATGATAATAAAATTGAATTGTTGGGTTCTGTCGTTGACACTGGCCATTGTTCAAAATATTTGTATTAAATAGTAAATTTCTGGTGAAAGTGCTTGCAAGTGTTCTAGAAGTTTCATTATTTGTGGTTCTATACGAGTATCAGTGGAAAATCTGTAATCCTATATACAATCCTACAATATATTCTCTTTGAGCTTTGTTAGGATAACGCTGTTGAATTTTTTAGCGCAGCCTTCCGCTAGAAATTCCCAGGCTTTTTTGTAGGGCAGTTCTGTATTGTATAAAGTGTTCTCAGAGACGAAGCCTAGCCAGTCGAGACGTGCATACCACTTACTGTCTTCTCGCGAAATGCAACAAGTGTGACCAAGACGAGCCTATTTATTTAATCCCTGAGGTTCATGGAATTCAGGAATGCATTGGAAGCATTGTGGGAATGGGAAGCTTGTTATTAGTGACAGAACTTTAAGAAAGGAAGGACGATGAGATAAGACCTAAAGGAATCTGAACTCTGAATAGGCAAAAATACAGACAAAACGCATTTATACCTGAATTGGCTTCTCGTAGCGAATACCCTCAAACCAAACCACACTTGGCTGAACTGAGGCCTTTATATTCTCGTGAATTCGAATGAAAAGAAATAATACTACATGAAACATGAATGAAGGAGTTATGGTACAGGATGACCATTAGCTTTAAGTTGTGCTTATTTCTTCAGGACATAGGAAATAGGAATAGGAGTGAGTGGATTCGGAACTCAGAAAGAGTCAACGTACTCCAGAGATTTTTTTTTATCATGAGCACATACAATATCTGAACCAGGTTCTAATTTCTAATCTTGAGTGAAGGTTGGAAATTTTGTTTCTTCATTGTTGGCAAATCTAGTCACTCGGCCAGGCATGCATGCCTAGTGTATGCCTACTACTTACGAACGTAGTTCCGTGTGTCTTGAAATTAATTAGTATCTCGAAACCATTATCCGAATTTTAAGAATGTGAACTCAGAAAGAGTCAACGTACTCCAGAGATTTTTTTTTATCATGAGCACATACAATATCTGAACCAGGTTCTAATCTTGAGTACAGGAAGGTTGGAAATTCTGATTCTTCATTGTTTGCAAATCTAGTCACTCGGCCAGGCATGCATGCTTAGTTTATGCCTACTACTTACGAACGTAGTTCCGTGTGTCTTGAAATTAATTAGCATCTCGAAACCATTATCCGAATTTTAAGAATGCGGCGTTTATGCCCATTCCATTGAAAGTGAGGGTGGAGGCACATACATTGCACAGGTTCCACACGGTAGACAGTCAAGAAGTATTAAAAAGTGGTATGATGTAATGGGCAAGAGCTTGGGCTTAGCGTAATACACTATTAGCATTATCTGATGGAAGGCAGGTAACGAAATTTTTTGTTTATGCCGTAACAATGGAGCAGGAGCACAAGTCTCTGTAGTACCTGTGCTGCAAATCTAGTCACTCGGCCAGGCATGCATGCCTAGTGTATGCCTACTACTTACGAACGTAGTTCCGTGTGTCTTGAAATTAATTAGTATCTCGAAACCATTATCCGAATTTTAAGAATGCGGCGTTTATGCCCATTCCATTGAAAGTGAGGGTGGGGGCACATGCACAGGGTCCACACGGTAGACGTAGACAGTCAAGAAGTATTAAAAAGTGGTATGATGTAACAGTGGGTAAGAGCTTGGGCTTAGCGTAATACACTATTAGCATTATCTGATGGAAGGCAGGTAACGAAATTTTTTGTTTATGCCGTAACAATGGAGCAGGAGCACAAGTCTCTCTGTAGTACCTGTGCTAGAGGCAGACTCCCACGCCCCCAAAGGGTAGTATTATTTTTCAGGTGTATTGCATTTTTCCGTACGGAGTTAACCTGTAGGGTTTTTAGGAGGGGATGAAGCTATGCTGTTTGAATTGGCAGGTAAAGGTTATGCTCTTGGCTATGTATTAACTATGGGGTTCCGCCGGCTCGGGCATCATGGTCTTCCCATAGCACTTTCAGTACGCCAGGTGAGATAGGTGGAATAGTAATAAGTTTGTCGAGGTAATAATAGTGTTGGTATTGTGTTTACTTTGTGGGTCTCAGAATCAGAATGTATTAGGCATAAGAGTTGGAAGTTGGAATTAACATTGTACTATTTTTAACAAGTCCTTTTTAAAATTTTTAAGCCAAGACGATAGTGTGTACTCCGATTGTGCTGTCAACTTTCATTTTCACAGAGTATCTCTGAATCTCTGTTAAGTTGTAAGGACACTTCTACCCATGTACCCTGCTTCTACCTTACTATGATCCTCGCTTCTGGCCGTGTCCTGAGATGAGAATTAGAGATTTTTACTAATAGGGAATAGAGGGGGATGCTGCAAGGCTTGGAGGCTTTTCCCTTCCCTGAGAGTAGAGCCGAGTAGCCGAGGCTGATTTTTCTGAATTGACATCAGTTCAGTAGTTACCTGGGAGGTGTTCCTAGCAGAACTTGCGTGGGATGTGTTGTGTGGATTGGATTAATAAGAATGATTAAGCAAAGAATTAAATCATCATCGTACCTGCTGGTCTGGTCCATGTGCCAAAACGAGTGATGACTGAGTTTCCCTGTTTACTTGTTCAAGGCTGTGCATTATTGGCACCTGGAATTCCGCTAATTACAATACATGCAAGTTGCGATATGTGATCGTGTGACAAATCTTGATAGGCACCAGATGAAGAAGTCGTAGTAGCATTCTTTGGCTGAGTCCTGTTCAAACTAAGGGTGTGTACATCGACATTGTTCTGGTGCAATCTGACTGAATTCGTAGAGCAGCAGTGCTTCGATTGTATTTCGAGTGACTGGGCAAATTGTTCCTAACTATTGTGGTGACTGTTGACCCTGTGACATCAAAATGTCAATCTACCAATTCGTTCGCGGGCCACGCCTTTTCATCCAGGCTGCCCGAGAGCAAAGCGACCCAGACAATGTAAATCAAACTGGGGTGGAGGATGAGGTTTATGGATATGGTCGAGATTCAGCTGGGTCCGTCGATGGTGATCTCCATCGAGTTCATACGCAACGAGTTTTCAATACTGAATCTCATGGTTCAGCCACCTCCACGAATCGAACGGCACGGAAAGGAGGAATTCGTTCAATTACTCGTAAAATCATACGAAAAACAACCACGCTCACGCGAGGGGAACAGAGCATTAGTTCGGAAGATATGATGAGTCGAACTTCTACGGAACATGATGCTAGTAGATCGCGAAGTAGGAGTCACTCTGATTCTCCACAACGATTCGTCTCGGAAAAATCTTTCTCTGTTCCTTGGGGCGTTGGGGAAGATGAGTTTCAGACAAATGGTGGCCGAGCCAATTCCAGCGGTTTTCGTCTACGAAGTTCAACTCAAGAAACATATACAACGAAGAGTCATGATGACTTAAATGCTAATGGGTATGACCCATGGGCTCGTGATAAAATATCATCGAATGGAAAGTACATTGGCAAGGTATTTTCGATACAATATTGGCTCTGATTATGCCTTACTATGTTACGATATCGTGCAATTTTATTACTGTCTAAGATATATATTCAGTTCTGTATTATCGTCGATATGGTCTCATTTGCATTTGCGGTTATTCAGACCGACCACTGACCATAAAGCTAACCTTGAGAGCTGGTCACTGGTTTTATTGTAATTTTGCGTAATTCTCGGTGAATTTTCTGGTGCTTTTAAAGCCGTGGGTAGTACAGCTCCCAGATTATTTTTATGGATTACGAAACCGCTTGGCCGTGAATAGATGGCTCACACGGATTATTTTAATGCATTACATAGTCATAAGGAAATACTGCTGGATCTTGAATCTGAATCTTGAGTCCAAGGTGCATACACACCTGGCAAACGCCTTTTTCACACCTGTGTGTTCCGTGATTTTTAATTTTTCAATGTTAGATTCACAGACGATTTACGTTTTATGATGAGGCGTGCTTATGCAGGAGCACAAGGATAGAGAATCCTAAGGATTTATGATTCTGATGACGGTGTTTATTGGAGAGGGGAAGAAGGTGTTCATGTTTGGCATTGCCTCACACACACGCGCGTAATTGAATGCAAAGTAAATGGTAATGCGCAAACGATGTATGAATATTAATGCTGACTTGGCTTTAGGTACAGAGGACAATAAGATTTTTAAATATTTTGAAGATTTTTATGTCACGGGAAGACGGAGTCGTTTAGGTGCTCCTAATGGTCATGACTTGGCGTCTCCGCAAATTTCAAGTCCAAAGAGCATTAGAAAATAGCGCCTGTAATTATGCACTGAATGACAAAGACGTAATAATGTCTTCATTAAGATTGTTATCTATCTCTATTACAAAGTCCAGTCCCATTGTTCATCTTCGTTGCAAAAAGGATGCCATGCCCAATGCAGTTCCGGTGACCTTCACTAGAACTGTCAGCACATCGTTAGGAGTACCATAGTGCAGAAAATTAGTGAAGAAAATAATGGCGATAATTATGGATTTGACTCACATTTCTGTGTTGTCTGTAGTTTATGTAGTTTAGTGTTTCCGGTGACAGGGCGTATGACGTGCGACCATTGGTGTATTTACCTCTATCTGACACACTTGAGCTATCTGTTGAATTTTGAATTACAGAAAAGTAATAGCCTTTAGTAGCTTGCTCAGCGTGTATAACTATTTAAAGAGTTGCAGTGTTAGTACTTGCGGCTTAGGAACAAAGACTTGTGAACTGCACATGGCACATAAATAGAATGATTTAAGAGGAGGGTTGAAACTTTGCAATTAGAGTTCCTGCATCAGTCATTCTTATTGCTTAAAATTTATTACTTATTGCACATTGTAGTCTCAGGCTTGACTGCCAAGTTCAGGACCGTCAGATTTACACAAAGCCTATATATGTATAATCCCAGGAGGAATGTGTGAAATTGAGATCGAACCCAGATTATATAACGGCCAGCAGGGGCAGGCTCAACTAAAGATTAGATTTCAGTCTGAACTTTTTCACTGGTTTGCATTTGGATGAACGATGAACCTCCGGGCTTCTCAACGGGTATTATTATATTGGAATTGATAACATGCCTGGGTTAGGTTGCAATGAGCACTCAAGCATTTGAGATGCTTGTATGTAACATAGCATTTTACCGATGCTTTCCACGGTAATTGAATTTTATGAGATTCCAGGAATTAAAGAAAGGCATGGCATATGTAGCCTGTACTTATCGCGTTAGCAGCATATGGTTAAGCGTTAGCGGCTTATGTAAAAATGATTCCGTATCCCACACCTACACATGAATGTTCGAAACAGAGACATTATTGACATCACATATAGTATATGGGTAGTTATTCACGGGCCCTACCTGGCCTGCCAGTTGAATGAACTTTTGTAAAGACTCGACGACGGGAAGGTGAATTTTTACACTTCTTATCGTTGTTTCAACCTGAGTTTGCCTGAATTAAGTTATGAGCACTGTGTTATTATTCGTAACTACCCTAGGCAATGATTTCTGTTTTTTGCAACTCATCATCTCAAGTTAACATCAGATGAGAATGTAACTGGAAGAATGTCCCCTGGAGATATATTTAATTTCTTTCATTTGTCTTACAGATTTCCGACATTGTCGTGGGAATGCAAGAAAATGTATCTGCCAAAGACGCACTTCTTAAATGGGCTCAAAAATCTACTGCCAAATATCCAGGGGTCCGTGTCGGTGATTTCACGAAATCATGGCGCGACGGGCTTGCATTTAATGCTCTTATTCATCGAAATAGGTAAGCTTTTTGACATTTCTACCCATGAGTATGAGCGTCCCCGCAAAGTTTCGTTAATTGCAAATTAATTTTCTAACTAAAATTTCCAGACCTGACTTAATCGACTGGCGAACAGTTGAACGTCGTAGTGTTCAAGAGCGTCTGGATTCAGCCTTCACAATTGCTGAACGTGACTGTGGAGTCACTCGACTCTTGGACGTTGAAGGTCAGTATTTGTTGATACTTGCTTTGACATAGGAAGTATATAAAAACTAATTGACTGTCTGGGGCACACATGATTCGTGTCATTCATTGGGAAGCGGCTTCTGCTATCACATTATTCCACTTTTCTGTTGAAACTAGTATTTCAAGAAATAAAATGAGCTTTATTGGGGAAAGTTGATTTTTCTTCATGTCAATAGAAGTCATCGAGTCAAGTCATAGTAATTACATTAACGTAGATTGTACCGTAAACAGCGTTTCATGTCGTGGTATTGGATTTTCTTGTTTTCGCTAAAACTTACCCTTTAAAGCAAGTATGGAAATCGTCCCAGCAAGTTTGCTTATCTATGTTAAACCTGCAAACCAAGAAAGATGATTTATTTGACGCCAACGCAACTCTTTCACTTGCTCGTGATTTTTGATTTTAATTTGCTTTGCTTCGTTTTTCTGGAAAGCTCTCACATGAGAGCTGAACTTAATTTTCAGGATGCACACACCCGAGGAAAAGCAGCAGGTCTTCTGGGGCTTGTAGGTGTAATTACAGTTGATTATATTATCCAGTTGAGTTCCACCCACACAGTTACGATATGCTAATTTGAAATTAGACCTTGATTTTTTTCACTCGCCGAATAAAACCTTCAGGTTCAAGTGCGGTTTCGGTAATAATGGTTTCATGGGAGTGAATTATTATTTGAATTCGACCTATATTACACTAGGTTTTAAAGTCAGGTATACAGTAAAAATCTAAATTTACATAAAAAATAGCAACACTTGAAAGGGTTGTGGTTAAACCTCCAATGGCTCTGACTTCTGAGCTAAAATAGATAATAAACATTGTCATCTGTCACTGGCATATTCTACGGACAGGTGTGGAGAGTTGAGAGTGAGTGAGGCATAAATTACATCAAACTAGCCAAGACGTCTCGACAGTATTCAAATTAACTTTTTTATATCAAGGCTAATGATTTTGATTGTTTGGTTCTTTTTTATGGGATTATTTTTATCCTGACCGATTTAACTGACCATGAAGGTTATACATATCCATTCCATAATCTGCTACTGCATTTTCCCATGAAACAGCATCGTACAATATCGTACGAGTAAACAACAACATGCATGCGTAAGCGTGGGAGGAATATTTGTAGAACGAACGAGAAGCGACGTGGAACGTGGAATTAATTAGAGGAAGCTTCATTTGAAATACCTAGATCATTGCGTTACTTTAAATGTATGTGTTTAGGTATTACGTTTTGTTGGGTCAGAGTTCGTATTTTGTAGGCTTCATGCTTTCCCTGGGTTTTGAGCACACTAGCGCTTTGTTGAATTAATAGCGCACTTAGAGTAATTAAAATTCAATTGAAACTTTCATTTTTACTACTTCGGTTTAAAGGTATTGACTGAGCTGTACTGTAGATACTATTGGCATACAGTATTGGCATGAACTTAAGTAAAGTGTGCTGCATTCTTAGCCGATACCTACTAAATTACATGTTTGGAAATTCGATTTTAATTTACACCTGCATCCTGTCCGCCAATTTAAGTTGGATTTCTAATTATCGACTAAATAGCTGTTACAACGTGGTAGACAGGCATTTTAAAAGAAATATTGTGTCTTGTCTTGTTGAGAAAACAAGTATGCCCACCATATATGGAGTTTAATTTCGCTTTTGTCCGTTTTCTGATACCTGCGTTTTAGGCAAACTGTCTAATTAGTGTGCTACAAATTGCAACATTTTTATTAAGTTTAATCCATAATTTGAGTATTTTGACTGATTGGTAGACATTCATAAACTGAGTGACACCATTACGTCAATAAAATTATGATGATTGAAGGGTATTTACCATATGCGAAATACAGGAATGACCATCCGTCACTGGCATCTTAACGCTTATTAGCTAAGTCAACAATTGACAATTCGTAATTCGCAATTCGCAGTGAACGGAAAGGAAAAGTTACTTACTGACTAGTTTTCTTAGGTACGGACTAGAGCTAAAGTTAGGGGATTACCTCATAATCTGCTCGTTACCGAGGTTCCATATATGGACATATTTTCAAATCGCAATGCGTCTTTTGGCTTTGGCCCATTTC
Source organism: Ceratophysella communis (assembly GCA_009869905.1). Classification (NCBI taxonomy): domain Eukaryota; kingdom Metazoa; phylum Arthropoda; class Collembola; order Poduromorpha; family Hypogastruridae; genus Ceratophysella; species Ceratophysella communis. The sequence goes on along the minus strand of VNWX01001431.1, from coordinate 4,870 downwards.
CTTTGTCGCCCAATCATCTGTTGTAGATAATGAGTCAATCTTCTGGTGTCAAAGAGGCAAGGAGACGTCTCGTGTTTGTGAATTTCATGCACAGCCATATTTTAAGTCATGAACTCACTGTGATCAATGTAATATAAAGTAATGGGGACTGTATTTCACTTCCATTAATTTAAGGCTTTCAGTTTCAGTCTCAAATACCACATGTTTTATGCTCATTCCATAAATGGTCAGATCTTAATGATTCAAATATTTTACCAATCACTACAGCTTACATAGATATTTAGTGTCAATTAACTGGTCAACTATCGATGTAGAATTGTAGAATTATGCAACAGGCTTGATTGGTGGATTCGTATTATTGCTGTCATGCGCTTTAATGAACGCTTGTACTTAAAACGTAAGGATTCAATGCTTTCCTACCGCGAGACAATTTTAAGTTGAGATTGTAAATTCCTAAGCTCAAATCTGACTAAACGAAAACAGGTTCAAAACTTCCTTGCAATGCATTTTGGCACTGAAACCAACCATAATTAGCATCTAGAAATACTTTTTTTTATAAAAACATAATTTTGCACTTTATACCATCTTTGATCTTGGAATTGCAGTCATAGATTTATAGATGCGATACAAGATGCATGCGGATGTTGTGGTCGATGCAAGTTTCGTAGGAATTCGTGACTTGATTGTAATAAATCGTTTTTTACATAATTCATTTGAGATGTAATTTAGTAAATGCGGCAAACTTTGCTAAACTTATAGGCCTTACCCGGGAAGGTCCTATAGGCGCTGATGCAGGACGAATTCAGTAGCTGTACTTATCTAGATTTTTAATTTCTTGTTTTTGTTTTTGCAGATGTTGACACTGCTCAGCCAGATGAGAAGTCCCTGATAACATACATCTCTTCATTGTACGATGCTTTCCCAGAGCCACCCAGACTTCATCCATTGTACGACACGGTAAGTAGCTCCGCTTATCTTTAAAACAATGGACAGGCTCTTTACGATGATTTCATTTCCTTCTTTCTCATGAAACGTCTTCAGTGGAGCAACAGTGTTTTACTGCTTTGCATTTTTCTTGTTTTTGTATGAAGAGACCTCTTTCTTGTTTTTCTGACCAGACCATTATTATCCTGATATGATAGGTTTATGCCCAATGGCACACACAGCGAAGTGCACAATGCACACAAGAATCATGATTGATTTTTTCATTGTCTTATGCAGGACTGTACTTTATTAGCCATGATTAATTGAAACCTTGTTAACGTTGTAATTAGGAGCATGGGTTAAGCTGAGACATTTTGGAATGTTGTTCTTGATGCTTTACTATTGATGTGCATTACAGGGTTCCCAAAAAAAATGGGAAGAGTATCGTGAGACGGCTTCAACTCTCTACACCTGGATTCGTGAGCATATTTCAATCATGCAGGATCGTCACTTCACATCGTCGTTGATCGACATGAGAAAAATGGCTGCCGACATGAATCGTTTTCGTGTGGAAGAAGTCCCGTCCCGAAGTCATTCTAAACAAAGGCTTGCTCACTTGTTTCGAGATGTTGAAGTAGGTTATGAACTTTTATAAATATGCTGAGTAAGCGTTGTTGAGTCTTCTTCATAAGGTTTAATTGATGTCTTCTTTTCAGAAACAATTCCGAGATGGTGAGATTGATCGAGAGCTACATTTAGAAAACATCGAGAGGAGTTGGCAAGTGCTAATGATGTCACATCAAGAGAAAGATCAAGCCATTCATGAAGAAATTAAGAAACTTGAAAAATTACAACGAATTGCTGAGAAAATCCATCGTGAAGCAAAGCAAGTTGAAACTCGTCTGGATGAAATTGAACAACGAATTGAAGAGGAAGCCAGACGGATTGATCGGCTCCATCCCTTGGATGCAAAGAATAATTGTGATCATTTGGAGCGTGACTTGCATTTGACGGAAGATACAATCAAATCCATGTTCAATGATGCACAGGCTCTGCGAGATGCACGGTTCCACCAAGCTCCCGAATTACATAGAATGTATGTTCGATGCATATTTAGCAATTTCCTACGTCTGATTAGGAAGGCATATCATTGTAATAATTCCTGTTTTTTGTTATCAGGGTTCAACATCTTCATCAACGTTGGATCAATATTCGTACGCTTCTTCACAATCGCCTTCTATCCGTCCTTGCTTCCATTTCATTCCCAATTGAGGAAAAGTCCGTGACGCGCATGTCCAAGACTGTGTTAGAAACTCGCCTTGTAGAAACCGACGCTAATTTTCGTCAAGTTCAAGAAGTTTCCGAGTGGATCAAGAATAAGCAGGTACTAAATCGTTAGACAACTTTGCATGGCCATGTTCTAACGAAATTGATTTTAGAATTTGAGTTCGATGACGCCTTCTTTTCCTTTTACAGAAACAACTGGTTGACGCAGATTACGGCAGTGACCTGCCCTCAGTTCAAGCCGAACTCGAGAAACAGCAAAAAGAACACCGCGTCATTGAAAGATACCAGACAAATGTTGATCGTTGTGCTGCTGCCAAGAGCTCCTTCCGCGGGGAAGAGCTTTCTCTCTATATCACCTATTTGAGCAACGTTCAGAAATCTTACTCGGAACTTCTCTTGTCTTCCAAGAAACGTCATTCAGATCTTAGAAACCCTCATGGACTTTGTCCAAAGTGCAACCAACGAGCTTATCTGGTTGAGTGAGAAGGAAGAACGTGAAATTACCCGTGATTGGAGCTCAAAGAGTTTAAATTTAGTGGAAGTGGAGCAATACTACGAGGTAATGAAAATTAATGATTCATTTATATATTAGCTACGAATTTTAGAATACCGAAACAGTGCATAAATTCTTTCATCATTCCTCTGCTGTCTAAATTCTTTGCACTGCTTTTTTTACCACTTAAGTTATGGTATCTGGAAATAGTTTAGCTTGTGTAACGGTATATATTTCGTTTTATGTATCACTTTAATGGGGCAGCATTGTTTCGGAGGTGGTGGTCAGGCAAGTAGTTCTAATTGTTACTTCCCTGTGTGCACAAATATTCATATTTGCTATAACGTATTTTGACCATTGATTGAGGATGTCATACTTAATTACATTTTTATTTCAATACAGTCACTTATGAGTGAATTGGAAAAACGTGAAATCCAATTCAACGCTGTGTCAAGATCGTGGCGAGTCATTAGTCCTCCAGCATCACCCAGCCTCCAAATGCATTGAAACGTACATGTCTTCCATGCAAACTCAATGGGCATGGTTACTGCAACTCACATTGTGCCTCGAAACCCACCTGAAGTATGTCGCTACATACCAGCAGTATTTTTCCCATGTCCGGGAGTGCGAACAAAGTATTGCCAGGTTGGTTTACAAAACCGTATTATTCATTTTTGCATTCATGGGATATGAGTCGCTGCATAATTCAGAACAGTTAGCACAGGGTTTCATTATTTGTTGTTAATATTTTAGGCAAGAGGAGCTGCTAAATTCTGTGTTTAGCAAATCTGACTTTAGCCTGGATGAAGGAGAAGTCATGTTGAAAGACATGCAAGATATGCGAGATGAGTTGACACGATATGGTGATTTTGTTTCAAAGTCTGACTAATCAGAGTCGCGAAATCATTCCATTGAAACAACGAAAGACAAATGTTTCTCGACCATTGAATGTGACTGCGATTTGTAGTTATAAGCAAAACAACGTAAGTTTAAACAAAGTACATACTGCTTGGATACTCTTTGAAATCTTTACATGATTAGCACAGTTGGTATAATTCTTTTCGGTTTTTAGCAACAAATGGTCATCAACAAGGATGAGAGATGCGTTCTTTTGGATTAACAGCCAACGAGTTCGATGGAGAGTCACAAATTCATCTGGGCTTGAAGGCATGGTTCCAGGAGTCTGTTTCCTCATTCCTCCACCCGATAAAGAAGCACTCGATGCTGTTGAGAGAATCAGGAAGCAATATGACCGCGTTGTAACTGTGTGGCAAAAGAAGCAACTGAAAATGAGACAAAATATGATCTTTGCTACAATCAAGGTTGTGAAGAGCTGGGATCTATCCCAGTTCTTGGCAATGGGAGCAGAACAAAGAAATGCTATCCGAAGAGCTCTCAACGAAGACGCTGAAAAGCTTATTCAAGAGGGAGATCTCGAATGACCCGGCTCTTCGTCGCCTTCGTCGAGAAATCGATGAAGTAAATCGTCTCTTCGACCAGTTTGAAAAACAAGCCATCGATGCTGAGAGTATGTTGCGAATATCAACAATCATCTCTTTTTAGACGCATGAAAAATAGCAATGATCTTTGTTCTTTCGGTTTTTTTTAGAAACGAAAAATACCAGCAAAGTATTCTCTGAACAAGTGTCCATCCTTCATTCCGAATTGGAGGAATTTGAGAGAACTCTAGTTAACCGTGTCAATGCAGTATTACCTCGAGATGTCGACAGTTTGGAAAGAATGGTTGTTGAACATAAAGAGTTTGAAAGTAGAATCCAAACTTACGAGTCTCGAGTTCAAAACGTACAAAGAACTTATGCCAGTATTCCACAAAAGACGGCAGCTCTCCAAGGCAAGCTGGACAAGGTTGTAGAGAAGTGGGAGAAAATATGGAGCCTCTCTCATCTCTACGTCGAGCGTCTCAAATGTGTTGAGCTTGTCATTACCAATTTGGAAGAAACTACCAGTCTTGTTTCGATGTTCGAAATGAAGCTAGCATCTTACGACAATTTACCAACCGATGATGAAGGAATCAAGAGGGTTTCGGATGACTTATTCAATTTACAGAACACGGCTCAAGCCAAGCAACATCACGTTGACCAGTTGGTGGACGATACAAAGAATGTGCGCCGTATTGTTGAAAAGTCCCGTGGTCCACAGAAGCGT
>VNWX01001430.1:0-15203 GCA_009869905.1 Ceratophysella communis | reverse complement strand
CTCTGCGTTCTTCCGTTGACCCAATCGAGTTAGGCAAAGGTCATTCCGTTTTCCCATTCTCCAGCACACTCACTCAAACCGGAGAAGAGCGGGAGAGCGCAGTATTAAGATCTCTCTTAATGAAAAGAAAATACTTTGTAAAGAAAAATTATTTCTTGATAAAATGAGACGTGACATCACGCGACGTTATTTTTAGACGACTTTCAAACAGAGTAAAAGTTTATTTATTAGACAATGAGTTACATTGCCCGGAGCTAATAAAGACGATTACAGTGATCGAATAAGTCCCGTCCGACTTTCATAGCATATGGTCAAATATATATGTAAGTGGGGAACTTCTATAATAAAATAAGCTCTGTGGAAATGTCATTTAATATCTAGAATCCTAGAATTCTCAGAATAAAAGATAAAACATGAGAGTAGAAAACAATACAAAAGCTTTTAAGACCGCAGCAGTAGCTCCGAAGGCGTCCCGGAATATTCTTCTTGCAATAACTCTTCCAGACAGACTCAAAAACTGGGTTCTTTTCGGGCGTTACAAGGTTGCAGATTATACTTTTACATATGTTCCAGGTCTCGGGAACACAATAGCTCTCCCACATAAAAATAGGAATTTTTTCACATTATGAAAAGCTAAGGGTCGTGTAAGGTTTCAGGAATCGTAGGGCTTGGCCAGGCTGCGAGCTTCGTTCCGTTTGTTAGGAAAGCCACAGATGCGATTCCGACCTTGATAGAGAACAGACCTAGCAGTTAAAATTTAAGACTTTCCGTGGCTATCGCTGTAGACGCCATTAATTAACTACAGCATGACAGGGGTGCAGCTACAAAAGGTAGATACTCGCTATTCCGCAGATACGTAGAGCACGTGTTTCAGCTCTTGTAGGTATTCGGAAATGGGGTATAAGTTAGCCCACCCGTAAGTCGTTAGATTTCATCACCGCCTTAAAAGACTGCAGCAGCGAAAACTTTCCTTATCATCATACATGTTCTGCGTAAGACTAAAGGAAACGTAAATCGGATCAGGACTTAATATTCCGGCTCTAGGCTTCGTTGTTGAGTCCCTCGTACATTTTAATCATGGAATGCTCAGAAGGAGAGATGCATGGCTTCTGCAACTCCCATGCTGCGAAAGATGAATATTCAAGGAAAAAAGTAATTTAAATAAAACGTTGTTGAGAAAGGCAACTGTTTCAGGACCAGGACACGAATATATGATTTTGCTTTCAAGTAAGATTTCTATGCTGCATTTGTATATGAAAACGTGAAAGTAATTAAATCCCAGTTGGAGGCTTGTCTGAGGTTCTTTTAGAACATTTTAATTCTTACGTCAGACTTCTACAAAACGATCCTTCTGATTTTTATTCCTGCCTCATAAGCCGCGCAGAACATTCAAATGCACTTAACAAGAGCTTTTGAAAATATAAGGATTATACTGATCTCGAGTTGAATCTGATCATTCCAGGATTGAGATTTGCCGATCTATAGCTTTTTCTTCGAGCTTTCACTCATGCTAGATAAATCGGATAAAGTGCAAGAATAAAAATATGGGGTGACATTGAAAAACACTAAGTTATGCAGACAAGACCAAGGCGGGGTTCTAGACTAAATCCTGATGTGAATAAATCTTAACATTAGTATTTATTTCGGTCCGATTGAAACTTCAGGCACGAGCTCCCATGAAGCCACAAGCGAGAAGATGGAGGACTTGACAGAGCGACTCTGATCAGAATACATATTTTTCATGTCTCATATATTGTCCTTCGTAGCTCGCAGCTATAGCCAAGAATTTGCTGTCTAGAATCGTAGCTGTATTTCGCTTGTCTTGTCTGTGTATGCTGTTTCGCTAACATAAAGGTTTTTTGTACGAGTTCATATAATGTCAGGGGAAAACAAAAGGCTCAACGCGGTTTCGTTCATGGTCAGATTCGGTTTGGCTATTGTTTATGGCTAACTCAGGCGAAATGATAAATAGCTTGGAACTTGGAATTGTTTACGAGTGAGCATTCAACGAAACGTGGTGGAGTTCAGTTCATGGACTTCAAAGACCTTCAAAGAACGATGGCGTATTTATGGCCTCCAACCCAGTATTAAATCCGACATTTAATAGTTAATTACACCAACTTCGCTCAGTAGTTTGTCGCCAAGATAATAAACTATTAACGATTCTTCACGTGCCGAACTGATTCTCTAGAACTCTCATGCCCATCCTTGAAACTTTTCCAACTGCGAAGAATCATAACGACAATAGTTAAATAAGAAAAGAAATCCCCATTCATTGCACTCTGGTTTTTATGGTGTTGATGCAGTCCTTTTCTTGGTAAGATAATAAAATTCTGATGATGAGGAAAGCTAAAAGCACTCATTTTTGCATGAAGAATGCTGACGTTATCCCTGTTAACCTGATTCTACATAACTAACAACCAGATTATATGAAGTGCTTTCACTTTTGTTTTCATTTGCTTTCACACAAAGAAGCCATAGGAAACCAAGCCACCCACGCTCTACCAACGACGAACGATGTGACTGGAACAAATGCATCATTAATGCAAATTTTCCATAGTGTCTCCTTCCTCTTTTCATCTGGTTAGAAGCTGAGAGCAGGCTCCTTTATCTTCTGGAGAAAAACAATATTCCAGAGCATACATTCAAATTCCAGGCATGCCTTGTCTTGTTGTTATTATGGTTCTGTCTCATTAATTGAATCCAATGAGATGGGAACTGGAAACGGGAGCGAATGGAAAAATAAGGCATTAACCCTGTTTCAAAAGCCTAGCTTTCTTCTCGACGAGAGAACGTTAATACAAAATGGTGTTGACACTTCGATTGTGCAGGCGACTGAACAACGATTTTCTTAGAGTGAGAATTTTCTGAAAATTGCGTAGGTATTGCTACTGAAGAATTCAGAGTGCGTAGGTTTCGACGTGCGTCTGTGCGTAATGTTGTATTTTGTAGAAGTAGTCCACTTCAGGCATCAGTTCACACTTAGTTAACTATGCAAATGTTTGTTTAAGTGGATTTCCAAAATGCGCAGCGAGTGTATGAGACTACATGTGAATGTCAGATTTCCGGACTGAAAAAAAAATCAATTGACGAACTAGATCCTCTTGGCTTGACCCAAATTTTGAGTCCGTTTACGGACTTATTAGGCTAGCTTTACACGTGGCTCCAATCTTTTCAGCCTATCGTCTCCAATTACAAATGGAGAAAGCGGACAGCTATCATTGAACTGAGGGCCTGTATGTGTTACACGTTCCATTTTCTCGAGTGAAGGCCATAATTTTCCTATCCACTTGACGTTTCCTTGTAATAAAATGAAAGGATGTGTAATTTTTACTCGTCTCTAGTCACTCATAGCTCATAGTATTTTGGCAGGGTACACGGGAATTTCGGTATGACCGCTTTGCTAATAAACATTACGCACTTAAAATTGTCTTGCCAAAATTCGTTCGTGAGTTCCGGCCATGCGTTGAATGCTATGCAAATAAATTATACGCGTAAGGTAATTATTCCAGTCCGATGCGTAATTTGGAATTCATCCAAGTCGAACTGTTCGAGCGGAAATGACCTAATTCGTCTTTTAATATAAAATCAAGTTAGAACTTGAAGAAGAAAGCAGAGCTTTTCCTTTGGATTGACTTGACTAAAAGCTTGTAACAAGGATGAGCTGGTTTAATATTTCATATGAACTTCGCAGCGTGTAATAAATGTACACGCACCGGCTGGTTGGTCGTGTATGGGCCAAGGAAACGGTCGCAATGAATCATATTTCTTTTTCGGTTATCATTTTCTTGTTATGAGCAGTACATCGTATCTTCAAGCAGTGAAGCAACGCTAAAGAGCTCTTGGGGCTGGACTCTGATGTTATGTGAGGGACTTGAATTCGGCTCGACGGGATACTTTCTCTACAACTTTCTCTCTCAATATGTAGGAAAATGAGCTTTTCTATGAGACGCCAGACAAAGGCCTTCCCTGCCGAGCGAAATTATAACTCTGCTATTCATTTCAAGTGTTCCGTATGGTATTATGTTTTATATTAAATCCGGTCTTTGCTTCTTGAAGCGGAACGAAGCTGTGGCAGTAACAAGCTTGACCTGTGCGTAGGCTGTGGAGAAAGTCTTGAGTCTTTTGAAAGCGGAAACGATCCATTTCCGCGTTTCTTGTTTTCTTACGTATTTCGAAGTCGTTGGCCCTAGTAGTGTAGTGTTCTAATGGAAATTCCAGCGGAAATCGCATGCATCGGCGGTGTTTTATTGCGATTTTATAACTTGCAATTTTGGAACGATTGGCAATCCTGTTGCATTTACAATGATAGAACCCTCTTGGGCAAAATATTTTGTCCCAAGACAAATCTTTATTTACGTTGAAGCCCGCGGCTAAAATATATTTAATAGCAGTAAATAATCTATATTTGAGCTTATATATTACTTACCGTATCGAATACTGTATGTCCTTGGTGTTGTTTGTTTTGAGGACTTAGCGGGTTCATTTCTAGACCGCAGAAACGCAGTAGTATGGAGTTTAGTTGAGGCAGTCACTGCACACATCCCGTATGATCTCTCAGTCCAAGTAATCCAGACTACAAATCCAATTGGAAAAGGATTTGAGCTCCAGGAAAATCCCTATAACCACAATAGATGCATACTAGAACGTAGCCTTTCCGCCATCAGGGTTCATAGGTTGCATTCAAATCCTGGGTTTTCATGATAATCTTCAAAACCGGACTTTATGTTATGCCTTTGCAGTCTGTCACAACCATGATGGTGGCTGAAGCGGAGAGTCTAGGGACAATGGGAGAAGAACGCGGACAGTTTCTTTATACCATTACTTTTAGCGACAGTGACAGCCCTGTGGAACTGTATATTTTAGACAAACTTTTAGTTACAAATAACAACTTTTTTGAACGGGGTAGAGCGGGCGAGGAATACCAATTGTGTCCTTTCCTCCAGAATACACGCATATGTTTTATTAGATGTACGGGTAGAAAGGCTTCTGTTTAAAGTACGACGCTTATTCGTCAAACCCTCGACTGCAATTTTGAGGCGGACGTGACAAGGGCAGAGAGCGTGGGAGAAAGAATATGATATTGCTAACCCAGAACTTGAAAAGAAAGGTAAAGTGAAATTTCTTGAAGCCGAAGAGAATTGCCTGGTTGACCATGAAATAAAGCAAGGAAGTAATGGACATTCCAGGGCTATATTTTCAGTATGCTTCAATGCATCTTTTGTCTGTCCAGCGGACAAGTGCAGGCTGCAATGGACGGAAGGCCGGAAATTTATTGGAGTTTAATACAAGCAGTGGACCTGTTCGAGTCAGTGCACTTTATTGTTTCTCTGTGTTGAGTATTGGGAGAAAGTTAATTTGACTTGATAAACGAATAACGCTCAGTTGAATGTAATTTATATGGGTTGAAGCATCCAACCATCATGACAAGATTTCAGTCTTCAGTGGAATCAAACTGATGGCCAATGCCAATTTGTGGACTTACAGGGTCAGCGATAGCTAACGCGTAGTACTTACTTGCAAAACGAGGCTTTCTCCATGGGTTTATTAGTTTTTTTTTAGTTAGACGTGAACTAGCTTACAAGGAATGTGTTAACCTGCTGTTTCATCGCACTAGAAAATGCGTATTTGTTTTCGTTCTTACGATTTTTTTTTTCATTTGACGTTGATATACCAGAGATAATGAGTTTTATTTGGTAAAACTGCTTTTTTTTTGTTCTTCATGCTTTATTTTTGTTTCTTTTTACAGAACTGCAGAATTTTTACAAAGTTGGGCAACCGAATAAAAAGAAACGATTGTCACAAGTTTCAGGTGTGGACGCAAATTCTTTTATAACATGGGAACATGGGAATACTTTCACGGTGTTGGGATGAAAGCTGAGCAGACTCTCGCTTTTTTAGACGCTGGGGTAGTCTTTGCTTCATTTTTATGTTTTGCTGAATGCGTAGTTGGTTAATAAATTCAGGTTGTTTGCCTAACTCAAGTCATAAAATGCATACATAATTAAGGTATTTAAGCTTTTCTATTTTTGAGTGTATTCTCGTCCATATAATTTGCATATTAAAACATTTTAGCATAATAAGAAACCCAGACTAAAGGCACTTAAAATCAAAATAATTGCTGTAATAATGCTAAAATATAGCGTACTTTTTAAATGCAAAGATATTAAAGAGCTTTCGAGTGAGTGCTTGCATTAAGCGTTCGGATTTTTGAAATAAGTTCTAGTGACAATTGCACACTACGCTAAAACCTTAAGAGGTTTTGTGAAAGCAAGAATCTGTTTCTGTGTATTTAGGACAATAAGGTCAACAACTTGTAGTGGGTGGTAAATCCCGCAGAGAATAATTAAAGGGCAAAACTTTGTATTGAAAACAAGGTCATTGAATTTTCTCAATTTACCGCACCTCACAAGAAGGATTTAACCACAACCTTGAACTTTCCCTGCGGGTACTTAATGCCAACAATATTTACCTACTCTATAACGTCACGCCCCCGCAAGGTATAGTTGGGATGCTGTTTGAATAGGGTTCAACTCATCCCATACATTCCAGCAGCATGCATTATTCCTGTAAAAATTTATATAAATAGTAACATTGCACTAAGTAGAGACTATAATTAATTAGCCTATCATGCTTATAATCAGCTAAATTCCGTATACAGAATAAATTTGCTGAAAAAGCTTAGCCTGAGTTCATTAAGAATTAATCTGGCGAAATCCAGTTGGGATTGGCTATCCTTTGTGTAAAATTTACCATCAAGCAGAGCATAATAAAGCGCTTTCTCTTACTCCAGCTTATTCATACCTAGAATTAATAAATGAAAACGCAAGTTAGCCTTGTGCCACTTTTTTCCAGTAAATGAAGCAATATTGTTAGGTAGCTTCGCGATTCGCTAAACAATGTGCATCACAGACGTCGGTTAAGGAAACTGATTTGTGTGTGTTACAAACACCATAAACTGGGCTGGAAGTGTATTCAATAAACTTGAACTACAAACTAGACCGGCGTATACCCGTGCGTAGCTACTGTCTTGTAAACTTGCTGAAACAGGAAAAGTAATGTAGTGTTCTATGATTCAACCAATTTTGAAGGAGAAAGTCCTGCAGCATAAATCTGTATTCTATGTGTTTTTGTAGCATAGCTTTAGTGAAAGTGAGCCTAACTTCGTATTCGTATGATTACACGTGTGGTTTAAAGGTTTGAGAAACAAACCTTCACTTATTTGGTTTTCCTTTAGTAGCTAAAACCTTTATTCTGAGTACCTACACGTAACACGTACACCAGCAAGAATTTATTTTTCGACTCCGTCTAAGTAGTGACTTTCACTTTAAGTTTTATGTTCCGGAACGGAGAAAGTCGATTTCAATTTCCAGTCAATTTACTACAACTGCGTGCTCGGGTATGCTATATGCATTATCAGCCAAATTCTTGCATGTCTAGAACCTGGGGTTTGGATTTTGCAATTCTTTCAGGGCTCCGTGGAAAATCTAAGTGTTGATTATTTGCATACCAATCACTATAATATACTATCAGTGAAAGATTCTTTTGTATAGGCCTGAGCTCCTATGTCTAGAAACTGAGTTTCCGGATGTTGTAACCGTGCTCATGCACATGTGTTCCTGCCTGCAGTTCATTCATACTCGTCAACATGGAAGAGCCTAACTGTTTTAATCCGAATTTATATTGAGTTGACACGATTTTCCTGCATGGTACATAATAAAATTTTTGAAGTGTCTGATTAGTTTAGAAGTAGAACGCCTACGCTACGATTTTTCTCTGGGAAAACCTTCTTCGGCGTCTTTGGCGAATGGCTTTGGTATCGTAAATACGCTCTTCGCAAAATACAAACTCTGGCTCTGGCTGCAATCTGTCGCAAACATACAATCCAGCTATATGCATTTATAACAATTGTTTGGTTTTTCTTTTAAAGGAAACGAGGAATTTCTGGACCAGTCGGGATCATTCCGTACCCTCATTGACCCGAACAGACGGAAGTTAATCCGTCGAGCCAAAATGAAGAGCTTAAGAATCTCTGTTGCAATCGTATGCGTTTTTCTGGTTTGCTGGACTCCGTATTACGTCGCTATGATCATCTACCTATTCAGCGAGGACAAATACAAGGTTTTAATGGTGAGTGACCTTTTTATAAATATTTAATGAAATTGAAATTCTATTCAGACAAAGTTTGTAAATTCAATGGAACTGCTCGAAACTGCACTTCGTTTTCTCTATCTCCATATTATTCTTAACAAAACTTAGAGATACTATTCCTAGTACTGTGTTTTGTGTTGTAACTTTGAAGACACGAGTTCAGATGGGAATTCAATTTGGCAAATTAACAAGAGGCATCAAAGTCTATCTACCTACACTACGGTTTCTTTAGGTCTTCACATTTCCAACTTCATCAAAGTTGGCTCTGATTTGCTTAATAATAACGAACTGCTTTGCAACAAACCGATAGCGTTTGCTCAAGTTACATTGTTCTGAAGTTGAGACTCCGACATCGTCAGTTGATACAAAGTGAAGTGCGGTGATGGATTTGAGAGCATCTTGTTTTATTTTTCCTTTGTGTCAGTTATTGGTAGTCGAAATTTAGTTTATTTCTCAATGCGTAAGGCTTTCGTTCTCGACCTTGTGCTTTCTTGTAGGTGTTTTCATTAATTTGAAGTTGGGTAAATTAATTAAAACGGATATAAGCTATCAATATTGTGCACGAGCAACCCAGTTGAATGCCACCCCGTCTTATGGTGTCCCTTATTGTATAAGGAGTTTTTGTAAAGTTGTGTCATGTGCCCCCATTTTACAAAAATTCTAAAGCTTTTAAAGCAAACGAAATGGCTCGACAGAATTATGTTTTATTTAAAGCAAGTCGTATGGAAAGAGGTTGGGAGTTTTTAAGCCAAAATAGTTTTTTCAACAAAGCCGGAAGTCAATTCGCTAAAAAAATCCTATTGAAAGCGAATACTACTGATACCAATTGAAATCAGACACCCCTTAGCTTTTGTCCATGGATTTACTCGCCAAAGATGATCAGGACAAAAAGTCAAGTTAGCTCAAAGCTGAAGCGACTACTTAACATTTTATTAGTTTTTCTGGAATTTGTGAACACTAGACAGACTAAGGGAAAGTTAGGCCAACATCAAAGTGATCTTTCTTTAGGACGGTGCGCCGGTTATTCAAGAGATCAACCAACTTTCTATGAGCAGTGTCACACACAACAGGGTGAAAGCAACAAAGGGTAAATAATATACGCAGCTGGAAAGCAAAGACTATGAGTCTTATGAGTAGAAAATTTAGTCAGAGTCAGGGAGGGGGAGGGGAGGGGGTCGGAAAAGCTGAGGAAACTTCAATCACAAGTTCAGTAGACAGAATGAGATCTCATTTACATTTCCACGGAGAAAGTACTTCTGATGAGATCAGACTTTCTCCTGAGTTGGTAAAGAAAACAGTTTCTCTGGCTTCTGTTGTATATATTTTTTGATAAAAACGAGAGTTTGCTGGCAACAGGAAAATACTTGACTTCCTCAACATGTTTTAATTTACAGAACATTTGTCATATTCACCCAAATTCAGTGTTTACGTTATCTCGGGTCTGGAGGCTCCTCTAAATGCTTTCCAAGCCAATTGTGCCTTGTCATATTACCAAAGGGTTTTTACTACCATCAGTAAATGGATTCTGACCTTAGTTTAGAATTCAAGTTTTAACATGGAAGGATTTAAAGGCCCAATTTTTACTTTTGTATGAACGTTCCAAGGCCAAAATGAACCAATAATGGAAGACTAGCTTGACATGACGAACCTACATAGAAGAATTGTTCTTTGATTTTAGAACTTTCATGATGCACTACTTCTGTTGTGAGATCGGCTTGTGCAGATCCGATATGCGACATGCGACCCGGTTTAGGCGTTAGTGTTATGGCCCATACGGACGTCGTAAGATTGGTCTCCGATTTCATGTATCTAGGTCAGTAGGCAGTATGTGTATCCTGTACCGGTTTTGAATTGAGTCCGTTTTACTGATTATGGACCAGTTAATATTTCATGGTTGGGAGACCATTGTTACTGCATTTTGATGTCGACCAAGAAGGGCCAGGATTGCCAATTTACGTAAATGCGGTGCCTTCTCTGGAAGAGGAGCCTACGTGACATCAAGAATTCAATCTAGGTCACCCCAATTCTAGGTTTCAGTTCAAAGAAACTTATAAGTGCTGTAGGCTTAAATGTTTAATTAAAATTTAAGAGGTTTTCGAGCATTGAACTCGGAAATAACTGGAATTATAAATTTACGAAAAGTTTTGTGGTTGCAGTTCGCTCTAGGCACGCCCGCAGGCCTTACAATAGAACTAAAATTTAAATACAAGGAAATGTAAAGTAACTCAGCTTTTCTAATTGTCAAATGCAAACTTAACAATTTTATAATCGTCGACTGCTTTTGAATGAGGTTGTAATTTCAGAATTTAAATCTGTGATTCTTGAATTAATTTATTTAAATTTTAAATGTGACTTGGATGTATTTTCAAGAGCTCTTGTTCTTTTTGTGTAAGGCAAGGAGTACAAATGCCTTTAATTTGGCCAATTAGAATGCAAGATGAGACAATGAAGCTCTGTTGATTCGCATTGACTTACTTGAGGACCTAAGATTTCTGGAATGTTCAATGCTACATGGATGCAAGTATTTTCTTTTAGCAGTGTAGGAATTGCCATAATTATACTTATGCTTGAGTTTCGAACAAAGATGAACAGAAAGGGCACGAAAACTAGCGTTTGACATTATCATCCTTTGAACCCATCCAGCATTCAAGAAATCCAGGGCTTCAGCCTTTGAACGTTGTTTTTTACAGTTCGCTGCTCAGAGTAACTTGCTACACAGAGCACTCACGTCATCCATCTCAAGTATATTTATATCATGTTAAAATTAAGCTATGGTTTGTTGAAAACAAATATTTGTCCTCAGCTCGAGGTTGAGATGTAGGATGATGCCTGGATTGAAAATAATGAAAGTTCTATAAGTTCAGTGCCCTTGGAATTAAGAAATTCATAGAAGAAGCCTCCAATCTAATTGTCCTGGAGTAGTGAAGCATAATAACTTGATAGAAATAGAAGTTCAGGGACTTTCAACGAGGCTCGAAGCTCAAGTCTTTAGTCTTTCTAACAATTGTAATTTAATCAACATCTGTTCTCACTCGAAACAACAAGAACTACTAATATAATAAAATTTGGATGAAAGGAACCGCGTGTGTTGATGGAAATGTGGTGTCGAGGATAGTCAATAAGAAGAAAGTACAAAGGGCCGCCACCCAGCTTTCACTAATAAGAAAAACATCGAACAAAGTGTTCCAGAAATACGTTTACTGTCAGCCTCGTGGATCCTTATGGATATACCCTTTTTGGCTTAGGAAATTTGTTTTTATGGAGGCACGAGCTTGGAATTTTATTTGAGCGTCAAATTGGTAGAAATGGCTCATCCTGGGTTATACATATTTAAGTATAGTATACTTCATTTAGAATTTGGAAATCTGGACAAAATTGGAAGAATAGCCGCTCTAGAAATGAATATGGACTGGCATTTGATCTATGCATCTCCAAATTTGTAGAAATAGCACCGATCAAAGCAATTCATAGAGACTCAGAGTTCTGAACTCACAAAGAGAAAGGATCATCCTGCGAGGAAAGATACCTACGTTTCCATTGTAACAGAAAGCAGGCTCTTGGTGCCCTCGACAGAAATTTTTGTGTCAAATGTCAAATTCGTTTGACGATGTTCATCGCCGTCAAAAATTGCCTTGAAAAACGATTCGATGAATCGATGATTGATGGCCTTAACCCGAGAAATATACAGACCTTGGAGAAACGTTTCTGTGAATCTAACAACATTCTGACATGCATTTACATAATTATATTTGATATTTTCAACGTGAGCATATAATGAGCAACTAGTAGAAGAAGGGCATTAACGTAAGGTTGCGATATTGCAAAAATATAAAATGTGTCCACGTGCATGGATGCACTGCTGCAAATAGGATTTATTACCAATCTGATCTGATCAACATGCTACACGGGCTTGGAGAAGGTTATTCGGGATTTCGGGATTCGGGTTTCCTTGAGTTGGCATATGTTTTCGTGTCCACTGATGCAATAATTCCAGGTGCTCTTTTCTCAAAACAAAAATGGAACGTCCCATAAGTCCCTCAGTGCCTTCCAGTCCGGTGCCTAATTCAATTCTGCTCTAAAAAATGCTGAGCTGAAGCTACGTAGTTTGAGTCTGTCGAGGCTATTCTTCCTGTTAGCAATAATTGTGTGAATTTACAGTGAAAGCTGTACTTTCACCGTTCTTGGACATTGCACTTTCGGACATTACTTTTGAAGTAAAAGCTAAAAAGTGCTAACTTCTATTATGTTGGGAATTCTGGGTAAGAAACTCAAAATGAGGGTAATACTTTCTAGAAAAGTTTTTCCAATTTTTTAGTTGAAAGTGGAAATGCAGTTTCCGAGCAGCAGTGTATTTTGATGACAGGGCGTCCTTCTTCGGACATAACCCAATTCTTCTGTTTTCATTACACCAACTTTTATTTAAATTTTAATGTTAACTCGAGCAGTCAATAATATTCCATTCATTTTTTTATCCGCAGGAATCTGGAGATGTTTTCTCAACTGTTATATTCTTTTTTGGAATGGCAAACAGTTTTTGCAATCCAGTCATCTATGGAATATTTCATTTGTGGAGACCTCGGAGAAAGGAGTTACAAAGGTATTTTGATTAATAAGATTTTTCTCGGTATATAGTATATAGTAATGTAATTGTATACAGTAACTTTGATAGATCAAAGAGGTCATATTTCACTGCTACCACCATAATGAACACAATAACCTTCGCAATTCTTCCTAAAATCAAAATCATATTATTTATCTCATGCCGACCTATAATTGAATCTAATTTATTGAATTCTGTTTACAGGGGAAATTCCAGTCGGAAAACACTGCTAACGAATCTCAGTTTTCAGCGACAAAAGTCGACTCTTGCCCAAGGACCGAACGGAACGGTCATTGTGCATGACGCCAACACTCAGCACTCCCATATTATTGAAAACGGGAAAGTCCCCCATCATCAAAACATGCATGCAGCAATGGATGAACGGCTCAGTGTCCCTTTCCGAAGGAAATACAGTGTTGTAAATTAAATCTCAGTTTCCTCAGTTGATCTGCCTGTATTCCTCATTCATAATTATAATTTTACTTCCTAGCTATAGACAAATCACAATTTTTAGTTTTTTTTTAAACATGTGTAATTCCAATAGTAAAGTAAAAGTAGCATAATAATATTGGATTGAGACTAGAACGGACGAAAGTAATGAACGCGAGTCAAAGTAATTTTGATCTGATCTAAATCCCGAATTATTCACATAAAGTGATAAATGTTTAAATATTAGTGTAAGGCTAAAGTAAATATAACAATTCCAATCTACTCAATGTGAACTAACTGTATGTTTAATTAGAACTTAGAAATTCGGTGGTCTCTCTCATTGTCATTGCGCTCCACGACTCGACCTTACTGTATTTTTCTAGTCAGTGATTCAAATATGTATGTATATTCTTATTTATATGTTTCACGATTTCACGTAAGTAGCATGTGTTAGCTATATACTATAAAAATGAAGTAGTGGTAAGCATTTTTGTCTACGTCAGTACAAACAAATATATGTATATTGTTTAGTTATATAATATGGAACAATTCTATATTAATTAAACCCTGCACCAAGCCCGACAGTATAAATTATAAATCGCGTACCTATTTAGAAAATATGTGAATATGTACCTAATTTTTTGGCGATTGTCCATCAGGGTTAATTATAAGATATTATTCACGTGAAATAAAATTTTCCTGTTGTGTCGTCAAACTGTGTGAAAGTTATTTGATATTTCATTTAGTTAAATTACACGGCATTGATGGTTAAATTCTGGAGCACGTCATACCATAATTGAAACATTTATTTCATTACTCTTCCTTCTAGGAATACGGTTCCAAAATACATGATCTAGGTACTAGGCATCGGGCTGAAATTCAAATCCGAATTCAGAATTCAGAATCATGGAAATGTATTTTAAATGTGTAGCAACTGTAGAAATACCCACTGCGCTCTATGAATTTTTCGCTCTTTATTTTAACGCAACTCGTTTTTAAATTTACGATTAAGATATAGCGTCAACCACTTATCACTTAAAACATCACTTAAGGTAGTCATGCATGGTTTGAATGAGTACCGCCTGAAGATCCAGATCGACGACGTGAATCGTGGTTTGATTTAGCTGGTGCGCGCGCGGGAGCAGCATCTAGGAGAAGGAAAGACGGTGGGTGACTGCCTAAGAAGAAGTGACCCACGGATTAACTATTCATGCATTCAACTTTACAGTTACGGTCAATTAAAAACTCGTTCTGAAAAGTTAAAATACCATAGAATTGCAAGACAGCAGCTCTTTTACGGATTATACCACAGTTCAAGTTGAATTTAATTCGGCAAGGTATGTCTAAAAATAAGGGTTTACTAACCTAGCATTTAAATGTTAATCAACACGTTAACTCTAAAATCCACTTCTATCGATGAAAGGAGCATTGCTTTTACCTTTCCGCAGACACGTCACTCGAGCCCTATGATTGCATAATAAGGTCAGGAATGATTAATCCGTAAAGTGTATTTAGCATGGCATTTTAGCATTGGAAAGTTCAGCCTTAACCAGAAATCAAGCAAAACCTGAATGAAAAACGATAGAATAGCGTTAGTATTTATTATACAGCCCACAATATTACAGACCACAATCTTTTTACATACAGCCTAATGTTTTAAGGGATTTTTTTTTTGAGCTTATAAAAAAAATGAAATTTTTGACAAAAACAATGAACCTACTTACAAATTTGTCAACTTACAGCTAATTCAAAAATGACTTACAATTTAATAAAACAGGTCTTACAATTTTTCGTTTAGAAAGTATAACTTACAAGGAAACCCCCATTAGAGAAATGTAAAAAATTGTATGTCATGCTGTTGATAATAAGCGGGAACCCATAATAAACAAGGGTGGGTTCACTGCCATCAATTAGGACGGTGAATATGGGTACACGGCATGACGCGGGTGCTACTTATTACATTGATTTAATTTTAGAATAAGAATGCATGTTCGAATTACTTCCAAAAATCAGTAACACATGA
>VNWX01001429.1:0-15204 GCA_009869905.1 Ceratophysella communis | reverse complement strand
GAAAGTTATAAAGTTTAAACTCGCCTGAGTTGATTTGACTAAGCCCACTTCAGCATTAATTGAGAACTAACTAGCTGAGGGAGTCGTTATAATATAACTGCTGACGACTTCTTGTTATAGAGCATAGAGCATATAACAGGGAAAAACTGTACCACCCTCTCAGAAGAAAAAAACTGGCCTGACAATCCAAAGAACTGAACCAATACACCAAAGCCTTATGACGACGTCGTCCATCTATCTACTACTCCCTAATTACGCCTCCCATGGTACAACCACGAATGACGTTTAGATTCCTACTTGCCTTATTTATTTTTGCTCCTTATGCCTAATTATTTCGCTCTGTCATGGCTTATTAAATCCGACAAGTGCTGATGCCAAATTTTTGAACGTATTTTTTTAGACAGCTTTAGGCGGAATTTTGGCTAAATAAATCGGGTAAGCAGACCGCGTACCAGCTGCAAAGGCTAAATTTCCGTTTCAGGAATCAGATTTCAGGATAGGATGACGAATCATGAGAGTGCACAAGAGCAAAAAAATAACACGAAGAAGGACGAATGAAATGAAAAAAGAGCGAACTGTTCTGTGATCTCTTCAGCAGCCTAGACTTTTTGTCCATGCGCCATCTTTCAGTCGACTTGGCAAAAGACGACGCTTAGAAAGTTCTTATTTAGACGAGTATGTAAACCGAAGGACGTACGACGTACCGGTGAAATTGCTTCAATTAATTACGATTTAATTATCATTGAGTTGGATAATGGCTACCTTTGACCTGACCGTTTGTTTGTAGATCATAACATCGATGTATCTTTTATTTAATTTCTGCCACAGAAGAAGCTGTCTAAAATTAATATTTAATTGCAAAAAAATTAAATTAATTTAAATTGGTTTTGAATTTTGTAGGGCTAATTTGATGTTTCCAATTCAACTTGGTATGCAAGCTCTTACAGTTTCTTAATTCGTAATCTGACTAGAAAAAGCATATTTGGGCACTTGCGTATAGGTAGGTTTTATTTAGGCGGCTTTCGTATTTCGTATTAAATGCATAACCTATATATGCAGCTAGTCAGAAATTAGAACAAACTACATGTATTTTAAATGTTTTCGAAATCTAGTCTTGACCTGGACTTGAAGGTGTTCAACGTCACACCTAGAAGTAAACTATCGAGAAAGAAAATGTTAAACTTAAGTAATTATTAAGTCAAAAGTAGTACATACAATTTATCGAAAAATACGTGTACTTTCTTGAAATATTATTGAGAAAACGATACATTAGAAATCGGAAGTTGGAATACCAACTTTCGTTTTAATTGTAAGTTGTTCCAACTGTTGTCAGGAGGATGCACATATGTACGTATTTTTAATAGAGTAAATAAACAACAGATTATTGCCGGGAGATCCTTTGATGGAGTTTTGCAATAACAGAATAATTTTCACAGAATATAATACTTTCAAAGTTCGGAAAAGAACCGAGATTCAGAGCGTTTTGAAGAGTCGATAGGAAAGTGCAAAGTTTCAAGCTGAACTTCTGAAGACTACTTTGGGGCTGAGAATCTGATAAGATGGCTTGTCCGTGTAAAGAAGGTCCAGAAAACTGCGACCGAAAGTATTACAATTTGATCACACAAACCATTCCGAATCAGAACAAGAGTCATATTACATGTCAGCCAATCCCGGATGATCCTTGTCAAGTGCCTACCGAATGCAATGAAGATTTGATTGAGCTGAAGGTAGGTGGCTTCGAATTTCTAATTTAATTAGCTGTGAAACCCATGTATAAATCAGTTCGGAAAACGCATCCATTTTTGCAATCATGCACTACATATGATGTAACATTTTGCTTTCAGAAAAAAGGCTTTCCGTCAGCGCCACCCGAACTTCAGCCCAATAGCTGCTATGATTTGCCAACCGGGCATCAACGGACATGCGAATGTCCATCTTGTCTTGAGAAGCGACGGGTAAGTTAATCAACGCAACTACACGCCTCAACCGGTCATTTTAATTATTTTACTGACTTAAAATTTGAAGGATATTGTTGAGGAACAATGCCCGCAACATACCGAAGGGAACCGTTGGGTTGACTTGTCAAAACGTCACTTTGATCCGGAAATCCAAGCCATGCGAGATCGAATGATTAGTTCGGATGGTGTCAAAGAAAATCTGCGCTGGTGTCCGGATGATGAGTGGAATACTTGCGTCCTACGAAGATTTCGGCAGTATCCCACTGGAAAGCTTGGAGAAGCTTTTGTGCACTACGGTGCGGCTCAGGACTGTGACTTTCCAAAGAGTCTCACGCATGGAGTCGTGTCGAGCGACTTGACGCCGGTAACGGAAATAGAATCAAATCCTAATGCGATTCCAATACTCCACAACATTTAAATACAATTCTGTGAACACACGCTAGGCTGGTAAACTGGTGAATCCACCACCGAAAACCTGGGTCGAACAACTGGACATTGACTTGAAAGAAAGTATCTATGCTTCGAACCGATTCACTCCAATTGGAAAGTCGCATGATCAACTGCCGAATCTTCCTCTTCATGTGGACCCTGAAACGACGAGCTTTGGAATTCCATCGGATCTAAGTAAGCCAAGTGACGCTGATACTAATAGCAAACACTGGCTTTTTACCTATATGACATGGGTCGTCTGTTTCGTAGGTGTTACTGCTGCAATGCTCGTGAACCCGAAAAAGGACCGCCACACTGTTGAAGCTGAGAGCGAATGCTGCCGAGCATTGTATAAAAAATCTCATGATCGTTTCAATCCTGGAGAGCAATTGTGCCGCAAGTAAGTCAAATAACTAACTCTTACCGATTCGGTTGAGCGTTGAGGTATCGATCGTAAACCTAACCTTGTGATTTCAGCTACGAAAATGTTGAGGACAGTAGACCCGAGTATAGAAGAACCGATACTTTCGGAGATTTGACACCGCACGATGTTGCTGGTCGATCTTGTGCCAAGGTGATTGGCGGGTGGCGAACTTGCAAGCCTGATCCGCCTTACGTCAACAAAATCTATGCAGATCATGTGGATCAGCGACTTCCAAAGCTTGGACTTCCGCAGGATAGGCTTTGCGGTATTCGGGATCGTGGACCAGAGTAAATACTTTAAAAATTTCGAAATGAATACATTTAAGGATACGCTTAAGCCTAACTTTTCCAATGCTCGTATAGCTTTATCTACGGAAAGAAAAGCGATGTGGAACGAGAGCGACCTATTCGTGAAATCATTTTCAATCGCTGTCCAAACGAAGGTGCTGAAAAGGCTATGTCAATCATGCACAATTTAACGGACTGGCTGGACAAAATGCGGAAGAGCTTCAAGTCAGATCGTGGAGCCAATCTGGAATTACTCTATGAGGAGTTTATCATCAACGATCGTGATTGCAATGGAACGATTGAGTGGGAGCCATTTATGCAATGCTTGAAGATGCACAAAGTCCCTCGGACAATGGAATTGGAAGACTTCTTGGAAGCCTTGACCTACGTCAACATCTTCCATCCTTCTCCGTGCAACAAGGTCAACTATTACAAGCTCATGGATCTTATCAAGGGACATGAAGACCCGAAATTTCTTTGCAAGACAACAAGTAAGTAATTCGAGTTTAAGTTAAGTTAAGAATCGAGTAGGGGTGGTCTTTCGTCCATTGCACACCGACAAATGGTCCGCAAACTGTACGTTTTTGCTTAATTTCTAGCCTTGAAGCCGTACTACCTTCCCCATACGAATAGCTGCATTCACTACCGGACAACCTATGCTGACCAAACGGCCAATATGTGTGTCCAGCAATCCTGCATTCAATGGGCTAAGGAAAACCGTGTCTTCGGAATGCCGAGCATTCGAACGGACTGTCAGCCTCGAAGAATTCGTAGCACGAAGGACACGACCAACTATGGAGATGATGGCGATGCCTTCAGCCTCATCTGGCCAAGTGTGTACACTACACGAGGAATCACTTGTCGAGACATTTTCCGAGTAAGGCTTATCGATTTTTTAAGTGCTGGTCGACATATTTCTCAAGCCTTTAATTTGTTGACCAGGAATATAGCCAAGAAGAAATGCTGAAAATTCTCTGCCGTGCTGGAATCAAAATGTCACACAACGACTTTCAATTAGCCTGGGAGAAAGCCAAGGAAATGGACCCAGACAAGAAGGGCCGAGTTTGCTACCAAACTTTCCGTGAAGCCGTGGAAAAGGTACCTTACGAACTTGAAAAATAGCATGAACTGATGATATTAAAAACTTGATGCATTTCAATTCCAGAATCGTCAGGAATACAACGAGCGATGCGGCATTTCCGACAAATACAATATAATGGACTGCTGCCACGATAATGCCGCTGATGGAAACTGTGTCGTTTGCACGAAGAAGATGCGTGGCAAGCCGAATCCTTGCGCTGGAGTCGATCCTTAAATGCTGANTATAATGGACTGCTGCCACGATAATGCCGCTGATGGAAACTGTGTCGTTTGCACGAAGAAGATGCGTGGCAAGCCGAATCCTTGCGCTGGAGTCGATCCTTAAATGCTGAATGCAAATACGAAAACTCAGCATCAGAACGCCCAAAATACTTCCAGGAATTTAATTGAAAAACGACAGAATTTAGTAATGAAATAATCACTGGACTTTCTAAGAGCTCTTAAAGCTGCTAATGAATGATTTGAATAAATGCAAGAAAAAAGCTGTCATTAATTATCCAAAGATTTTCAAACTATTCGTCTTTCTTCTTGCTCTTGAATAATTTGGAAAAGCAGCCATGAGACTTTGGTGGGTCCACATACAGTGAATTTCCATTGAGTTTGTTCGTAGTGTCCGATTTCTTGCTGTTTGAGCTTTTCTTTCCCTTGAGACCATTCTTGGAACGCTTCTTAGTTTTCATGGTATGACTTGTCGTTTTGGAATCGAGTGGGATTTGATGGCTGGCTGTGTCTGGTCTGTGGCTGCTCTTCCGGTGGTGTCGTTCCTTTGAGCTATGACTCTTTGAAGTATGGCTAGTCTGAGTTTGAAAACGGGCTTGACCGGGAATTGTCTGGGGTTGGGATAAGATTATGGAAGGCGTGGTTTGATTTCCAGTGGAATTCTGACTTGGACTGGATGAATTGTAGTTAACAGTCATTGAATTAATGTCCGGATCTTGGAAGTAGGCGTTGTCACGTCCATGCAAAAGGCTCAGCGATACTCCGAGTGCTTGCTTTGAACGAACGAGGTCACGCATTTGACGGAGATCGAGGGATAGGTCGGCGACCAGTTGATTCAAGTGGCTGACTTGCGACCTATCGAAATATGCAGCATAAAGTCAGCTGAAACGAAAATGTATGCATGAAAATATCCAGTACTTACTGAAGCTGCAAATTCTTCTGATTCAGAAGCGTATTTTCGGCCTGCACAACGTCTATGTCCGTACGAAGCGAATTCAGGATTGAATCCTGTGTTTCCTGAATAATTTGCAACTGCTCGGTAACGTAAGTAATGTCTTCTTCAACAGAAGCCGAGGCAGAAGCTGCTTGTGGTGGCGTTTTAGTGGCCAAGAAATTTGTTTTTTCTCGGGGGACTTCCTGATATCTCGGTGTTTCGACATTTCCGACGGTGATGACCTACGCAAAATATTTCGATAGGAAATCAGCAAGCGTTGTCAGTTTGGTATTTAAATAAGTTGCGTACCTTAGCGATTTGAGGCTGATCTTGATACGTGGTTTGAATCCTACCAGTAAACCCCTGCAAACAAGGTTGAAAGTAAATAGGTCTTTCGGTAAAGTTTATGACTGTGCACTGAAACCGTGTTGTCTGCCTACCCGAAAATCCTCAAATCGATTTGGCGGAGGTGGTACCATATCTCTTCCGCGGTCAGAAGCAGACCTATACTCTGGCCAATTTTCCGAATTCGTCCGACTCGTGTGAAATGTCATTGTCTTCCAGCAGAATCCCAGTCTTGAGATTTGAAGATGACAGAAAGGAGTCTCCGAG
The DNA here is from genome assembly GCA_009869905.1 of Ceratophysella communis. Classification (NCBI taxonomy): domain Eukaryota; kingdom Metazoa; phylum Arthropoda; class Collembola; order Poduromorpha; family Hypogastruridae; genus Ceratophysella; species Ceratophysella communis. The sequence goes on along the minus strand of VNWX01001429.1, from coordinate 9,240 downwards.
ACGAGCAGTAGAAAATATTCGAGAAGACGATCGCTGATCCAACTCTTGAGAAACGGTCATGATGAGATGCTCATTGTTATAGCCTTGAAAAGATCTCGAACTGTGTCTCGACGGCACTACTCCAATCTCGTTCCCACCGAAAAATTGTGCTCCGATTCTTCGTCCAACTCTTCCACGGCTTTCATCATCGTCATCTGTGTTACTGTCACGTCCAAGACTACTGCTTCGACTTCGGTTGCTAGCTCTACTGCTGGTTCGAACAGGGGAAATTGTCATTTTTGGAACATGTAGCTTGATCCGACCAGGACTCGCTGCTCGACCGTCGTCATTCCGGTAGTGGTAAGACATGATTGTCTTCTGGTCTCAGTATATGACCACCATGCAGGTTTCATGAGATATATTTCAATCTCAACAGTAATTTTGAAGAAATTCAATTCAATAAAAAATTATGGGTTTATATTTCACAAAATTGAAATTCATTTTTACAAAAAAAAAATTGTTGTCAACAGAGGTATCTAAAAATGTGTAAGTACATGGTCATCGCCATGGGCATAGACATGGAAACGGTAGGTAGGTTGGTATTGGTAAAAAGGTAAGTAAAATTAAGTAAGTAAAAATTATGGTAAAATCAATTATATTTACGTCGCTAGTCTAATGAACTATTTTTATAGATTTTCCAATCGGCTTTGAACATTTAGAATTTCCTAATCTTGTGATGATCTCTACGATTCCGTAGCAAATCATGGAGAATATCAGAATTCCCATGTACAGAAACAGCTTCGCTTCCATGCACATCGTATCGGCATTTAGGTAAACGGTTATGAATCCAATTGAGAGCCAGAGACCGGCATTGCTGAAACCGGCTTCTCGTGTGCTTGAAAATATGGTGCCGTAGAGAGCTGTTGAAAAATACACAAAATAAGCTTCCGATTCGAATTTGATTTAATATTTGAATCTTACCTTTGATCTGCGGTGACCAAACACCATCTGCAATACCCCAAACTCCAGAAATCACGAAGAAAATCATCGGTTCATTAGGATTAGGCTCCCATTTGAGCATTGTTACGAAGCAAGCCAAATTAAGTGCTGCAGCTGTCATGAAAATAACTGGTCGTCCAACATATTCCATCACTTTTCCGATAATCAACGAGGAAATTGCGGCGCAGATTCCAAAGCACATCATGACGAAGCCAATATTCTCGACGCCCCATGCACAAGCAATATATCCCTGTAAAAATAAGATCGTCATTGTTAATTGATTTCTACTTTGCACAGCTGCTATGTGCACGAGCTGGAAAAATGCAGTACGCAGACTGCATACATAATTAACCTACTTTTGTGAACTCTGCTCCGATAAAAGCTTCCTGGATACCAAGCCAAATTGATACTGGGATTACAAGGAGCTGCGTCGGCTTCTTCCAATGTTTTATCGTTGCAATGAACAAGGAGTTCCATTTAGCCTTCTTTACGAGTTTACGCTCGTTTTCTCCGTATCTAGAATTATTCAATGATTTTTATAACTGCAATTTTTCATGTTAAAAGGTCATTCAAATGTCAGAAATCTAACCTTTTCAGCGAATCCAACAAGAAGAAAACAACAAGTCCCGCAGCCACAGTAGTTCCAAGAAAAATGCTGATTAGCACATTGATTTTCCATGTCTCTGGTCTATGCTCGATTCCGCTACCACCGCCATGGCCTACAGATTCGTTTGCAGTTAAATTTCCAGGCGTAATCGATGCTGCTGGACAGAAATTTGCTCCACATTTTTCATAGTGCAGCGTTGCATTGCTGATTTCTGCAGGCGCTTCGGATCCAGGGCTTGAAAGTACGAACGATGAAATCATATTTCCCCATACTTGCGATGAATGAAAGCATAAGAAGAATATTCCAAAAAATCGTTGTAAAACGGTTTCAGGGTCTTGGTTTTTTAGATGGGCGTATTCTTCGGCAATCTGAAAAACACATATCGATTGAAATACTGCGAATACAATCGGCTATATAACTAAGATGGGCTTTAATCAACCTACCAACTGCAAATACGTCGCCTGAGCCGCCCAAAGTGGAGCCGCACACGTCCCCAAATAAACCGCCGCTGGAATCAACGTCCCAAACCTGGGATAAAACTGGGCCGATTGAAAAAATATATACCCGGAAACGGCAAGTAACAACGTCCATTTGCTCTTGAGTTTCGCAAGTAAAAACGGTGGTAGGAACAGCGACGACAGAAGAAATGCTCCGTAGCACGCAGCCAGGGAATATAATCCAATTCCATCCTAATCAAATCAATTAATCAAAAGAAAGGTGTAAACATGTTTTTAATTAGTGACACGAATCTGCCGACTCACATGCGGATGCGGAAAGACAAATAAATATAGTTTTAATTACACTTGGAGGTTAATCAATTATACATACCTCGCTATTGATAGAACTTTGTAAATTAGCCATAGCCATGTACGCCGTGAACAGGAGCGTAAAGGTCAGGCCGAGCATCATCATGTTCTTTACAATTCGCCAGTGCTCCCGGGGTCCATAGAAATCACGAATTGACAATTCTTCCGTACCGATGACGATGTCAGGGCTCATTCGACTTCGGTTTGGGTCTTTTGAATCCTTACTAATTGATTCACGGCGATCCATTTTTCTTTAAAACAATAGTGTGCGTAATTAGCTTAGACACGTGTAGGCCTGATTTCAACTTGCGACACTCCGGTCAAATAAATAAATTTAAAAAAAATGCTGGACACGAGATGAAGCGCGTGTAATAAAGGCTTGTTTGCTGCTGTTGTGTGACTTTAGATTAGATAATTGCTCATGTAGTGCACGCAAGTGACTGATACTGCTTCGTGAACCAGAATGAGATTAATGAATATTTGTTCAATCAAGTACTACTCTTTATAAGTAATAATTACAGTTTCCGCTTGGGCTGATGACTTGTCCCTGCGGTAAAGTACAATTTACAATTACGACGAACACGGATAAAAATTAAATTAGGTAATACACATAATGGGTAAATAGCTTCACGCGACCAATTACAATTTACCCGCAGACATAAAAGACCTACGTCAACCTACGGTTTTAATGAACTTTCATCATTGTAAAGCCCGTAGACAAAAAATGCGCAGTGCGGTGCATATACATACAATCCGGTAATTACTTTCGGCTGGACCATGACCGCATAGTAACGATGAGACATTAACCGACATGCGACAAAACGTAAATTACTCATAGGTAATTCTTACCCGGAAAGTGTGTGTACGGCTGAAAACACAAACGCACACAAAAGGCTTTTCAGTAAAATTTAGTGCACAATTAGCATGCAGCTCTAAAGTTATTCAACGTCAGTCACTTCACTCCCAACTTCACGACTGTCGACACATTAATTATTCTTTTCTTAGCCAAAATTTTACTAACTTGGATTTTAGACGCTGTTGTTTGGAAGCTTGTAAAACCCGTAAATCGTCTATTGGCTTTCTGGCTTGACATTAAAGCATTAATAGATCAAGCCAAGCCAAGCCATAATGCATACCAGCCCGATGCTTCGATCCCCTACTACCCATACCAGAGCAAATTGATGGATAGGTTTAAATATGCTTTAAGTCCATGAGCAGCGCGTTTCTAATCATAAATATTTATAATTCTTTATGGTTGAGAATAAGCAGCCTTGAGCAGAGGAGAATGATCCTTGTTACGGAGGTTGTTCGTCAATTAGGAATTGTCCTGGGCTCAATTGTTACCTACCGGCTTGCTTGTTACTACTACGTAACGTAATATGTATTGATGGACAGGAACAGGTCATATAAAATTAGCTCGAATTAAAACTAATGTGATTTGGATGTTTGGTAATTGTAGCATTTTTTAATCATGTTATAAAACAGGTTCATAATTGGTAGCTATGTGTCTTGTACCTATACGAAATTAGCTCCTGTTTTACACACAGGCGTAATTACTGTCTCAAATGAGAAGAGAAGACAATTTTCGAGTTTGAACTTTCAGGCAGGTTAAGGTAACAGGAGGTGCGTGCCAAAGTCAGACAAAAGGTAAGTGATTTCAATAGCAGGGTAATTACAATTGTGCAGTTTCTACCTGTTTTGGAAAGTGAAATTTTGCTTCTTCGTCAATTCCACGCAGCTGAGTAAATAAGCATAGTTTTTCTAGTATTTAATTTCGAATTCTTGGATATCTGACTGCTGCTGAAATTACGTAGCCTCAAAATTCAGAAATTATTTTTCAATACTGGCATTGTACAGCCTTCTCCGTTGAAATGCAGGTAACGAGTGTAGCATCCCTAATCGCTACCACAAAAGCATCTGCAATTTGCATACACCTGCCTTCAGTGACAATGACACTAGCCCGACCAAACTACAGGTTTTCCAATTGTCAAATGAATCGCCAATCACATATAGCCGTGGGACGTATTGTGAGAGCGTGATACTAATAATAAAACGACTAAGGCTAATCTTTAGAATCTCTGATCTTGCATTCGATTCGGCATTCGAAGTCAATCCTAATTTTAGCAACCTTTGCAGATCGTCACGTCTTGTTAAAAATGACTCTTATTGACTTGACTTGACAAACATGGATTACACACAGTCCTTGGCTAAAAATTTTTGACAGCTTTTACTTTCACGCCGTTTGAGCTACCTGACGCTTGACCATCGTGAAAACCCTAACTTAACTTTGATTACGTCTGTACGGTACTAATTGCTTCAATTACCAATAGAGGCTATATTTGTATTTAGGTACTTACTGCATTCCTCGCGGGTTTCGTGTCTAATCTCTGTACATAAATTTAATGCCTCTACACGTGCATGCTAATTAATTGCACATATTGAAGACGTTCTATTAAACCCAGGCGTTAATAGATTTAATAGCACAATTTGCGCGTAAAAATTCTAAAACCGCTTTTTTCTGGAACACAAGGCATTCTACGAACCGTAAACTCAGATCCTCAGTTTTCACGTTAAATCGTAAATTCAAATCGTAATTTTTGACTGCATCATATATTCATTGTGTTAGAATTTAAGAGCTCCAAGCATGTTATTTTAGATAATGTTTAAAAACACGAAGGAATTCAAATTTTCTTATCTGTAAGTAGTCGAAAAATGCAAGGTTGAGGTTCAGGCGTACGAGGTTCGCAAAGATGCACGGAAATTATTATCGTTACCGTACGTCAAAGCGTGCTAATTGTACATTTGCGATATCTGCTCGGCAGTCACTAAACAAGCGTTAGCCACAGGAGGAATTGAAGCCATGATGTGTTATACCATCGACATCGGCTTCCGCTGTAAATTAGGCTCAAAGCGTGCCTAGATCTTTGAGTAAAATAAGTATAAGCTTCTAGCAGATAATGCATTTGCCTTTGGCAGTATTATTATATCATTCATTTATCCTTATGACAATAGTGTATTGAGTACAATGCAAATGATGCGCAATTAAGTTAATTAAGTCCTTATTTTCTGCCGTATCAGAACTTCCGTGTAGTTTTATGTTAGTCATAAAATCATTACGTATGTACTTCGCCTGAAACCATATTGATTGATTAGCTTTTAAGTAGGTATCAAAATTACTTGAGGAACTAGAAACAACAACGACGCTCTCGCACGTGCATATCCGCTCCGTAAATTGTGGTTTTGTCTACTGTCAAAATCAAGGATTATTTTCCTTAGTGTCATAAACACCGAACCGGTTCGCCATCAGCCTGTAATTAAAATGCCTTATTTTTGACAACACATATTATGAATATGCTGCAAAGCTAAAGCCGAACCTATATTTATATTATATAAATACATATTAGTGTTATACACCTACAAGTGAAGAAGATTTTTATGTTTTTGTTTAACTTAAACCCGTTTTAACCTTGTAAAATAATAAATGATTAAGTCTGAAAAGTTGAATTTAACATATAAAATTGACTAAATGATTAATGATAAACCGCTTAGGATTTATAAACAATACCAGGTGGCCCGATTTTTCCATTAGGTCCTGGCCTGTCTGGCATCCATCCAAATTAAAGTAAAAATTAATTTTATGTGGTCAATCTGTCTGAACTTGAACGAGACAGTGCCGGTATAAATTTTGAATCAGGTTTAGGTATTACTCAAAATGGCACCTGACCTGACCTGGTCATGGTCATGGATCAGGTGCATAGTGTGTCAGAATAGCTTTTCATCTTTGACGCACGTTGTTATTCCAAACAGCGTTTGCAACATGAAACTTACGAATCAAAAATCCAATCTACACGATCAAGATGGCGATGTCTCATTTTAATATTTAGAACTTAGAACTGTAAATGGGTGAATTGAACAAGTAGTGGCTTGAGTTATTAGAACAGATTTCGGTACTGATATAGTATGCGGCCCGGGGATCGCGTACGTTTTTAACCTAACCTTCTATGTGGAGATTCTACTATGGTTTTAGGTTAGGTTAAAAAATCAGTACCGAAATTGGCCTTTCGTTGAACGATTTAAATGTGGCCGGAAACTAGTTCACAGCGACTATTTAGCTGGCCTGAGAAAATGCTTGCTCTTTCATCAAATACAGCCGTATTTAAAGGCATAAATATGATGCATATGCATACCTAATAGATTACGTAACAGTTGTAAAAGCCTTGTATGCATAATTATATTTTATAACTCGAAACAGAAACTTCTAGAACAAGCATACGAAAAAACATCGAAATCTAATCTACATTTGAATCTAATTGTAAGATCCTTAGTTTAAAGCTATATTTTCATCGATCATTTTTGGCGATTCCAGCATATTCGGATCATCAAGATTTTATTCAAACGGATGATGAAAAGTTTGAAATGAAGTTTGATGCTTGCTTGTATTTCTTTACTGTCACCATGAGCGATAGCGACTATCTTTCGTCATTTCGAAAACATGTTTCCAGCTCTAGCCTCGAAATTCTGCACAACATATGCTACGCCGCGCGGGATCGGCTATTTTTTCGGCGCCATTTCCTTGGCAACGGAAGCATTGTTTGTTACTTTGTGTAACAAAATTTCTTGAAATCAATATACGGCGGCCATGTTAGGAAAGCTCGTCAGTTCATCGTCAGGTTCCGAGGAAGACAGACGTCCGAAAGCGAGCTCGCTCCCGATTTTTTTTCAAAATTTCTAGTCATCTTACTTTCTAGTTACCAAATTCTCCCTAGCTCTATTCCCTAACCAGTCAGCATCATGTGCGGAAGTTGTGGTGGCGGTTCCGGAAGCTGCGGCGGTGGTGGCTGCGGTGGTGGCGGTGGCGGCTCCAACAGCGGGGTAAGACACTTGACCTTTATTCCGCCATTGACCTTTTAGCTTAGGCTTGCATTGCGCTTCGAAGCCGTGGCCTGTCCCTGTTGCTGTCGCTGAGCCTTGACACGGTCGTGTCGCTCATTGGCGTTGGGCTCTCTGCTGGCAGTGTCGCTGCCCACTCTAGACCTTCGACCTGACACCTGTCTGGGTCTTCAAGGCCTTGACCTTGTCTCATCTCTGGCTAGTCTCTGACCCTACTCGGCGCTTGTTCCAGGCGTCGAGCTAAGGCTGCAGCTTACCCAGCCTACATTTTAAGCATTGACCTTTTGCCCAACCGTTTGACCCATCGCTGGCGTAGCTCCTTAACCTTTGACTTTACTCCGCGAAATCTAGCACTTGGAGATTTGATCAGCGCATAGAAATTTAAAATTTAAGGCCAAAAATACCAAGAATGACTTACTCTCAATATCTGTGTTCATGCAGAACTCAAACATCTTCGGTTTAATGGTGGATCCATGTCAGAAAAAGCTGATGTTGAACTCTTCGTCGCCAAGTTAGTTAAAGTTAATCTCGTTAAATACTTGCTTTCACTAGCATGTGAATCGATTGTTAATGAATAGCTTTGGCAGTGGTCATTCTTGGTATGTTTCGAAATCGAAAGTATTTGCGCCAAATTTTAGCAAACGTATTCACGAAAGCAATCGATTCCGTGTTGAAAGCATTCGATTGCGATGGGTTTCAATTTAAATTTTCAATTTTGAATTAGGTTTACGGCCAATGCTGCGGAGTGACCTCTTCTCCTTGCTGCCCAAAGCCTTGCGTGCCACCTCCACGGTTGACCTTGTGCTGCCCGGATCCTTGCCGTCCATGCTGCAAGCCTTGCTGCGAACCACGTAAGTATTCAAAGGCCTAATTTAAATTGCTGACAAGTTTTTGATCAAACGATGTCATACTAATCTGCAATCGTTCGCTTTAGCCCGGCCATGCTGTCCACCAATGCCATGCTTTCCCAAGGTTTGCTGCCCGGCTCCATGTTGCCCGGACCCTTGCATTCGTCCCAGCCGGAAATGTAAGTGCCGATACGATACCTACATCATTCAAATCGATTAAACTAGTTTGAGACTTTCCTAATGACCACTTTGGTTCAACTTAGGCTTCATTCCACCGCCTTGCAACTACCCACCATGCTGCAAGAAAATGTGCTTGGTAGTCAGCCCGCCGATTTGTCCACCACGTTGCTGTCCTCCACCGTGTCCACCGCAATGTGGACCATGCTTGGACCCTTGCTGCCCACGACCGGACCCTGTTCCTTGCGGACGCAACGTTTGTGGACGACGGGTAAGTCCATACAGTTTTTAACTTATCCAAACCTAAAAATTGATAATGCTGACCCTTTGAAAACTTCGATTTCGATTTGCAGCCAAGCTGTTGCGACCCATGCTGCCCACCACCGGCCATGATCGTTCGCCCAATTCGGAACAGCTGCTGCCCACCACCACCACGACCTCCAGGAAGCAACTGTTGTCCAGTAAGCTATGCTAAACCTAACGCTCATCAAATTATTATTTGAAAACTGTTTGCGAATTTCCAACGAAACTTTCATTATTTAATTTACAGGTTCCGTGCTGCAACCCGTTGCCTCCTTGCTGCGTCATTGTGAAGCCATGCAAGCCCAAGTGTTGCCCGGACTTTTGCTGCCCACCTCCACCGCTTTGCTGCCCGGTAAATAAATTAACTTTAGCCGATATCAATAAGTAAATTTTCTATCAAATAAAACCTAATTAATTGTAGAATCCTTGCGGAGGACAACCTGACCCACGCTGCTGCCCGGTAATTTGCATGTTCAACATTCAATTTTTAACCCTATTCATCGAACAGGTACTAAATTTTGACAACTTTTGTAGAAACCCATCTGCGTGAGCTTCAAGTGCCCAACGGCTTGTTGTCCAATGCCTTGTGGTGGAGAGGCCAACAGTGGATGTCCTTCACCTTGCCCATGCC
>VNWX01001428.1:0-15206 GCA_009869905.1 Ceratophysella communis | reverse complement strand
CGTTGAGAGGAGAGTGCGGAATTGTCTGTCTCGTTCAGCCGTGTACTTGTCTGGAACAGTCGAGGTTTTTTACTTTTTTTTTGTTCCATACTCCAAATATAAACCTACGTTACAGCGGTTAGTGAATGGGCGGGAAATTGAAGTAGTTATCATTTGAGTTTATCATCTGTACGTTCGCCCTTACTTCAACCTCAAAGAGGGGCAGACCCCCGTTAAGGTACTTGCCCGCACTTTTCAATGCCTCGATTCAACTTAACACGCAAGTCGGTGAGTATAATTTCTGTATACAACACAGTATCTCTACAATGAATACCACGTGTTTAAGTCGATCTTTCCACAATGAAAAAATGGCGCCGGGAATCTCCAATTGAACATGGCTCTGAAACTATATTCCGGATCATCAATCATCATACTTAATTTAGTTCTTCTTGTTTGTACGCCAGTCCCCATTTTAGGTTTAGTTTACTACGAAAACCTCACCTTCGCTCGAGGATTGTTCTTTAGTAAATGTTTACTTGTAGACTTTACTATAATACTTGCTATTGGATTTGCATTTGTCATTTCATGCTCACATATAGCATTGTTTGTAATAGTCTGTCATATATATTTTGAATCAACCTGTGCGAGCCTTCAGCTTCTCAAATCAAGATAATTTGAGATTAGAAATATGCCACAGGAAACCATATAACACATAGATACACACATGTATTTTTTTTTTAAATTACAGGAGCGTTGAGTCAATTGCCGAGCAATGGCTGTATCGGATCCATTTTCGAGCTCTGCAGCTTTTGAACATATTCGCGAACTCAGTGACTGCACTATTTTTAGTTGGATCCTACTGCTTGGCTTGTGCCGTCGTTATCATATCAATATTTTGCTTAATTCGGTGCCGAACTTTAGTAGGTCCTTTGTTTACATTCGCTTTAGCTCTGCTTCCACTTCTGGTCTTAGGGTTTGTCATCACACTAGTAAAGAAAGCCATTGAAATTCGCATTGAATCCCAAAAAATTCAGTTAGCGCATCAAAGACGCAAGAGAACTCGACGACTTGACGTCGCAGACAATTTGTTTTGGAAATCATGTCGAACATTGACAGTGATGATTGGGTCCTTAGGAACGATTGAGACGCATAAATTCTTATTAATTATGTTCGAAAACCATTTTATACAAGTAGGGCCATGATGTAAATGTGTTAAGATTTAACGCTCTACTAAATGGCATACAATAAGGGTCATCATGTAAATGTGTTCCAATTTAATTCCCTGGTAAATGCTGTAAATCGAGTTACTTTCTATGGTCTCATGGTGCCGAAAGGCAGGTTTTTCGATCTGAATATATTATACTCAAATAGTACGAATTGATAAACCAATCAAATTACATATTTACACATGTTTTGGAATTATTTGAAGTTTAAATGCTTCACGTTATTTACTAAATACCCATATCCGCACCTATGTGTCAAAGTATATTAACACTGTGTGCGTGTATAGAATCTCATGTATTTACACAATTGTGGAACTCCGGATAATTGGTGTTGTTGTCGATAATGCGAATCCAAGCTTATAATCTGGCACCGAGTAGATAATTCCTGTGCCGCCTACAAGAGCTATTTGATGCTATAAACTTATTAACATATTGGCTTTGACCTTGTGCTGCAGCTGTCAATAATTCCACAGAACCCTCTTTTGCATACAAATTGGCCATGTGTTCCAAATACATAGTTTTAGTTACTTCCTCAGCCCAGCTGTCATACAATGGCTTGGTCTGAAATTAATTGACTGACTTGCATTACCGTATTGTCCGATAAACTGGCGATTGCCTTTGCAGACACTTGCATTAAAATGGGGCGAAACTTACATTTTGCTGTAGTTTTAATTGGACTTTCAATCTTCTTCACGTTGTCATTATCTGCAAGAATTCTTTCCGTAACTTTTATGTCCAGCAAAAGTCATAAAATAACATACGACAAATTATTACTTGAACTCGGAGCTCGTGGTCATGAAGTGACAGTACTCGCCCCCATCATATCCCCTGACCTCGATGGGTCACGGAACATTAAGCAAATCCTGACTTTGAGTGTGGAGGAAGCCATGTGTCAATTACCAAATTTGTATGAAATGAGAGCCCAGAACGAATCATTTTGGGAAGTTCCTTTCAAAATGTATTCAAAATACGAGGAATTGTGTGCAGACACTTATGACCTCCCACAAGTTAAGACCATTCTGACTCAGAAATTTGACCTGGTCATTGTCACGCCTATTTTCAATGAATGTGTCGCAGGATTTGTGCATAAATTGAATACGTCGTCCGTACTGATGATCCCTGTAAGTGCACCGTCATGGATTACAGCCTTGTTTGGAAACCCGAGCTTGCCCTCCGTTGTTCCAAATATGTTCACTTCCTTAGGAAATCAGATGACCTTTCAGGAGCGAGTGGTCAACGTGTTGGTTGAAACTGTTTCAAGAGTCTTGTTGGCCTTTTATTTCAAGCCACGAATGGAGTCATTGTACAGGGAAAAGCTGAACGATGCCAGTATCCTTTCATCAGACGCCATTTTCCGGAACGCAAGTCTCATCCTGTCCAATAGTCACTACAGCTTGAACAGTCCTCGGCCCCTTACGCCAGATGTCATCGAAGTGGCTGGAATGCATTGTCGTGCTCCTAAGCCTTTACCAGTGGTAAGTTCAATTTAAAAAAAAACCCAAGCAAGGGTCCTAGCACTTATAATTGTTTTGGTTAATTGTTTTACAGGATCTTGAAAAATTCATTGGCAACTCCGGCTCAGATGGCTTCATTTACTTCAGCATGGGCAGTGCCCTTAAATCTGCCAGTAATGCCCGAAAGATATCAGCGTTTATTCCTGGGTGCTTTCGGACGAATTAAACAGAGAGTCTTATGGAAATTCGAAACTGATTCCATTCCAGAGAAAGATATTCCAAAAAACGTGAAGCTAGGGCCTTGGTTCCCGCAACAAGACTTACTAGGACATCCTAAAATCAAGGCATTTATTACTCATGGCGGGTTCGGAAGCAGGACAGAAGCCGTCTATCACGGCGTCCCTTTTATTGGAATTCCTTTATTCGGAGATCAAGATTTAAACATGCGACAATCCCAAGAAGCTGGCTACGCCATCCCTCTGGATTTTTCCACATTGACAGAAGATGCTATTGTGGAAGCGATCAATCGAGTGATTTCAGATCGAAGGTAAATTTAAATTATTAATCTGTCTGTAAGGACGGAATTCTGAATGCTAGGACCGCAAAAACTATTTCATACATTTGTCTGTGAATCTTTGAAATCGAAAGCGTTATTTTTACTTATATAATTAATGGTTCCTCAGATTTTCGGAGCAAGCTAAATTATATTCTGGAATATTAAGGGAGCAGCCTGAACCACCCTTAGAACGAGCCCTGTTTTGGATTGAACATGTCCTGAAATACAAAGGTTAGCAATAAAAACGCTGCAATGTAGTATGTGCGTGTATGCTACGAATTCAGTACAAAGTTTTGAAACAACCCGAAGTAATGGAGAGCACAATTTCGTTTATTCATCTAAATATTTACTTTACAAATCTTGTGTAGGAGCTGCTCATCTCCAATCACCCGGAAGACATCTCACTGGGTTTGAGTTCTATTCGATTGACGTAATTCTGCTTATAGCTGCGGTAGTATTCAGCATCTTCCTGGGATTCTGGATAATAATCAAAGCTATACGGGAAATATTGCGAATTTGTTTCAGCAAAAAGGGCAAGAACTCAAAGTTACAGAAGAAGAAAAAACAGAATTAATCATACGGATTTAAAATTTTTGTACATTTAAAATAGAACAGAGACAAAAAATTTGAAATGCTTAAAGTAATCGTTCAAGACCGAAGGTTTCTCCATTTTCTCCATCGCCATTGATCATAAACACCGTCATTCTTGATTGCCCATTTGGTAGGATTCGGAGCATCTTTCCAATTTCCCACGATGACGTCCCAGCCAACCCGTTGTCCATACCAGTCCATGGTACACCAGAACTGCGTATTCTTGCGCTTCGTAAATTTCCAGGCGATTGCTTGTCCAGGCGGCACCCAAATCCCATCACTCCCACCGATTCGGTCGTCTCTGGACGCACACCACAAGTGTAGCATGATGCTTCCCTTGGTTTTCAACAATAACGGACCAGTTCAGGCTTCCGGTTAATTTAACGACTGCATTTACAATGCCTGATCCAACTGCAGCAATTACGAACGGAGCAAAGGACTCAGTTTCGGTTACTAATGAAGCCAGTATCAATGCACTAGCCAAGAGCGCCCAGCTGAAAGTTTTATTGACTTTCATAGCCGATAACTTTAAGGCTACCTCGTCAATTACTAAAAATTGAATGAAATCTCTCTGTGAAAATGATTTGGCTTATAAAGTGGCTAATGCGTCATTTCTCTGGATCTGGATCATCGAGTCAAACTTCAATGCGATCAGGATGTGCAGACTTAATTCAGATGCAAATAATAATTTTTGAGTTATTCTTAGGAATTGTGTTTTCCAGAGAAAATTGTTCAACATATCCGTATCGGTATCAGTAATATGAAAAGTAGACGCAAATCTTAAGAACAAGTAGGTACCTACATAGGTTCTACATGGATGCAAATATTAACTGGAACTGATTTGACTATAAAAAGTTTGCGTAGGCGAAATCACCTTTGAACTTTTTCAGTTCCAGTTAATATTTGAATCCAAGTAGAACCTACCTATCTACTTGTTCTTAAGATTTGCGTCTACTTTTCATATTACTGAAACGGATATCTTGAACAATTTTCCCTGAAAAAACAAAATTCCTAAGAATAACTCAAAAATTATTATTTGCATCTGAATTATGTCTGATTTATGTCCTTTGAACTTGTCCAAAGTTCAAAGGTGATATCACAGATGTTCTTTGCATTAATAAATTACGCAAATACGGAACGGAAAAATTTAATTAAGCAGCTCGACGCTTCGATATTAGAGTCCACGTGGCGTCCACGTACAAATTAGGCAGTTCACATGAAATTAGATTTAGATTTGAACAGATAAGTTTAGTATCTGGTTAATGCATCTTTATTCCAATAGACTTTACCATTGCTTTCGTTTAGGTTCAAATGAGTTTATTTAAAGAAAGGATGCGGATTCGCAGCTGGCATGCTTCTTAAATCAGTGTCTTGCAAAACGTCCCAGTGTTCCTTGATCTTTCCGCACTCAACTCTGAAAATGTCCACAGCTGCAAATACCTTTCCCAGAGCCGGGAACCGCGTATGTGTCCAAACTAAGTCATCCTGTGCCGCAGTCCTGGCGAACATCAATTGAAACTTTGGTTCATTATTCGATTTGAGCTGATTGATGAATTTCTTCAATCCGTCTAAACCATCCGGAACGAGTACAGCGTGTTGGATGTAGTCTTGGTGAAAGTACATTTCGAGATTGTCTGTGTTCTTGTCGCCAAGAGCTTCTTGGTAGGCTCGCTTCACAAGGGCAAGATTGAATTTTGGGTCGTTTGGAGGACAGTCATTGGATAGAACGGATTTTGACTCACTGTCTCGGAGACCCAGAGGCTGACCTGGGGTATGGCCAGGTACACCGTACGAATTGGACAGAGCGGAGGAGGAAGAATGTGCTGTTTGTGCTTGTGGATTGAACTCATTGCGTGGTGGCAAATATTCGCTTCCTGAAGTCTGCCGACGATAATTATTGGCAGCTTCAAATTGTGGCGTTAGTAGAACAAATAGTGTGATTATGACCATCTGAAATTAATTAGGAATCATTCAAAAAACATTTAAGTTTGATGATTGCGCCTCTACCGTTCAATGAATTATTTTTCATTTTGAATACGATAAACGCAGCGTTGCGGCTGCAAAAATTACTTACTCGATTAGCCATGTTGTGCACTAGAATACTCCAAATTTTACGAACTTTTCAGGTGTAATAATTTTTTAAAAATCCGTCAGGCCCTACGTGTTTAAGAACAGTAGCTCGGGCTAGAGTACCAAACAACCGATACCAACAGCACTGAAAGCAGATATTAAGCCCTGGTATTCAAGAATCAAAGGTTTATATGCCTTATTGTGATTGAAATGCACCAGACAGAAGCCATTAGCAAATTTTTATTCTTGATTGTCTAACCACGAAAGCTAACCTTCATCTCACCCAAAAGAAGATTTCAAGCCTTTACTTCGATTAAACAAATAAGCTCTTAAATAACGCAGAGTGTTATTTAAGCCTTGATCACTCTTCCTTTCATCATATCACTTGGTCTGACTGCGAAATTTTTGTCATTAGCTTTGTTCTCTGTGAACGTGAACTGAGCTTGGCTGAAAGGATGGACTTACAAAAGCTGTCTAGTCTACTGCTATTATTATTGCTCATAATCATAACTTATCTTATAAGGCAAGAACGCATAGATTTAAGACTCTTGAAATACGGAACATGAATAGTAAACACTTAATTCGTACTTAAAGTACACCCGTACATCAAGTTCTAAATTGTGCATCTGATTATCATAAAATCATAAATGACGGAAAAAATCTTATTTTAGCAGAATCACCAGCCTATGTGGAATAGAATACCTCTTTAAGCTTTATTAAATAAGTGCGACGACTGCTAAGCACCTCATGCAAATAGGCTGTCCGTCATCCGTCTGTTGACAGGATAAATCTTCATCGATTCAATGTAAAGGGACGGTCCTTCACTAATAGACATGGTAAGTCATTCATGAGTCATGAGTCATGAGTCATGAGTGAGTAAGAGACTGTCCGTTCGTTCGTCCATCGAACTCGGAACTAATGAGCACTTTGTACACATTGCATTGCTGTGGTTGCACTTAAGAGCCTTTAGCGGCTATTTTTTATTATTAAATCTTAGAGTAACCTTAGCCCACAATACAGACAGGCTACATGCTTTGCATTCATAGACAAAATATGAATAGCATTTTATAGGTAAGATTCATTAAATTCTTGCAAATGAGCTTAATTCAAATTTCACGTGGAAAATGTTGCTTGTTTAGTGAAGAATAAGTGTTACAAAATTCTGTTGGTGAAAGACGCACATTTCAAAGGATGCTTTTATAAGTATTCAAAAGCACAATACTTAGGGTTTTTTTTTACTAAAGTTTTAAAGTTGTAAAGGTTTTACTGTAACCAAATTTACAATTGACAACGCTAACGATATTTGTATGCATCGAAATCATATAATTTCATGTGTAAGGCATCAGCATTGGTCGTCTGAGCAAAATACAAGTGTAATGTGCAATCATAGTCAATGGCATCAAACAAGCCGACCCGGATTACTGGGAAGCTGAGTTTCTAATTTTTCCCGTATCGAAAATAATAGACGTATAAGATACCTGTTTTTTAAAATGCTTAGGCATAGACATAACCAAGATTAAACGATGGACCACAAAACCTCATCTCCAGTACTACTACTGTTATCAATTAAAGTGGTGTCTGCTTGCAAAGCAGTGTATTTTTCAGTGACCACATGTACAATAATGAAATAGCCTTGATAAGGAAGGATTCGGAAGTACTCCCAACCAGCAGCAGTAGTGCGCTCTGCCTTAAGCGGAATCGTGCCCAAGTCGTTACCAGTCACAAATTTACCAGTGACAGTATTTTTGATGGTATAATATGGAGGATCGACATTTGGATTCTGTACCTTTTCAAAGCTAAACACAGTCCCAGTAACTGCCGTTAATTCCGAAGCCCTTAACGTGGTAAACACAGTAGTTGCCAATACGTATTTCATGGACTGCTTGCTCTGTAGCTTCCCGGAAGCTGGTATAGCTGCCGAGTTGGGAGCTGTTACCAAGCGGTAACTTGAGGCTGCAAGGGCTGGATCGTTAATCAGGCTTTTTGTCCCAGATATGGTACTGACTGCAGCCTTGTTTACCATAGCCTTCAGCTGATAAGTGCCATCGCTCTGGAGCTTCCAACGAACCAGTTCCCAGTCATTGATAGCAGTAGCTTTTGCGGAGAGCGAGGAGTTACCATAAGGGGATGTTGTTACGTATAGACCATTGGAAAGAGCTCGGATTGCTCCCTGGCCTGGAACAAAAACCAGCTGAAATTTCGTTGCCAGTGCATTCGCCGCCGTAGAGGCAACCAGGTCTCCATTTTTAGCAACGGTTAAGTACAGGCCGGAAGTGACATCTTGGATGTAGTAAACACCTTCTGGGGTGTGCTGAACTCCTGAGCAGATATTAGTTGTCGAATTTTGTGTCGAGACGAAGTAGAGCTGGTTGGACGCCGAATTTCCTGAGCCCCACAACGATAACCAGGACGAATAGTTGTAGGCTGCTTGTGGGTTTACCGGGGCGTAAGCGGCGTAGATCACTAATGATAAATGATAGACATTTCAAAAACTGGACATATCAAGCCGATGCGATGTATGACTAAATAATAATGATGACCTACCTGATTTGAACGCATCATCACGCGACAGATCATTAAGCTCTGCTTCACAATACGGAAGCACCCCAGTCATCCAGTTCTTGTCATAAAAATACTGTCCAATGGGCGTCAATGGAAGAATCTGAATACCCGCAATCTGAATGCTAGAAGTATGATACCCCCAATAAATCCAAGCTCCTGACCGCCAGTCTTGTACCATACCAACTGTGGTCAAGGCTCGGAACCCTTGCTCAGGATACGGCGTGTCTGCATCAGTAGTGGTTGGATACAAATGCCAATATGCCTGCGCACCCGCGATTTCAATGGCCAGCAGCATCCGTGCGTAGTTGACCAGTTGAGTATTGTTTGTAACTTTTGCGAAGAGTAGCAAACCGTAGTAGCCGTTGATGGCTTCGCTACTACTTTCTTGACTTCGGGCTCCGGCCCCATTAGCAATTCCCGATGCCCAGGAATGACCCGCGAACCAGTCCATGCAACGGGTGACAGTGTAGTGCGGGTCCGTCGGTGAGGGATTACCAATGTCTCTTGCAATGCTGGAACATTTCGAAAATTTGATGCAAAACGGGCTCATGGTGTCAGTAAGATTTTCAAAACTGTGCTTACTGCGTGAAAAAATCCAAATTTTGCTGAAGCCAGACTGGATCGTACTTTCCAATTACGGCAGCACCATGAAGAAAGTAACCGAAGCTGAAATGATGGTCATTATACCAATCCTGCGTAAAAATAGGTTATTTATTAAATAAGCCACCATACTTTGAATGTCGCGAAAACTATTAAGGCTTACTTACATTTGAGAAATTACTGTTCACAACTCCACCCCAACCTGTTTCATATTTCGCTGAAAGCTTTCTTGTCGGATCAAACAAGTAAGCCACACTTTGCTTCAGAATATTGAGTACTTTGGGGACCAGATCCATTCTACCGATGTGCTCGGCTATGGTAGCCAGCTGAGAAGCACGAGCCCAGCTACCTCCCCATATGTAGAAATCGTTAGGTACCAGCACTTGAAGTGCATTAACTTCGTATTCCAAGGTTTTGTTCAGTTCGGAGAGGCATGATGCTTGCGGAGGATTTTGCGTGAACCAGGAAATGGTTGGTAGGCTATGCTTGAGGGTCCATTTGTTTCCAAGAACGCCTTTCATGTAGCCTTTTAGCGTTTGATATTGGATGCTGGCGTAGATTGGGGCTTGAAGTACTTTCCTGGATCCAAAAATTTAGGTTAATGCTCAGGTCCAACAAATCGATACCGGACTTCACTTTTATTAAGGTACATATGCATGGAAACGTGCATGCACTTACCTGTGATGCGGGTAGCTCAGAATCAACAGCTTCGAAGCAGTACCCACAACGTTCCATGTCCATGTCTGCGTACTCACGTCATTTGCCACTGCGTAAGACATAACCAACCCGGTTGCATACGTGGCTGCCGAGGCATCCAAAATGGCTTCCTGAGAAGTTTCATTCAGCTTGGCCATTCGAAGTGTTCCCGTGAATCCAACCGGTGAAACGAGATTATATCCCTGTTGTGTCAAAGTTATCGGCCCGTTTATAGAATAAATTATGTAAGTACCGCCGCTATTGATCACTTTTGCCTTTGTACCTGTCAAAGCAATCAATAATTAGATACTCCAAACGATTTTATTTCACAGGTAGATTCAGTTTGCTAGGCTTACCAGCTGCAACCCATTGATAAGCTCGTAATACCGCCTTTTTGCGAGTTAATGACTACAGATGCATTCGTGAAACTGAAGGTCATGTACGGTGATCCCGGGATCAAGCAAGACTTCATCGTAGTGGACCCATCAGTATTGAAGTACTGCAAGCACACTGTTTGAGTATCCCATGACAAAGCCTTTCGATTTGTTATTGAATTTGGTAGTCCTGCAAATCCCACGGACCAGTCATATTGAGTTGGTAACTCCAGCCAAGTTCCATCAAATCGACGATTCCCAGAATCAGAAATTCCAAATGCAATTCCTGTATTCCTAGTAACAGCTTGAAAAGGAAAAGGGCCAGCTGCTCGTCTGTAATTGATAAAAATTCGTTCCGAATTTTCTGGATCATCGCAATAGGTAAATTTAGGATCAAATTTTATCTTACGAGTCCTGATTATCTACTGTAAATCCAGTCCACCCTACGAACATAAAAATGACTTTGGTAAAAGTTGTAAAGGGAAGCTATTGACAAAATCTAATATTCTAAAGTAAGGACTTACAGGAAGTTGTAGGAAACGGTGGTTTGAATCCCTGGAAAAAGGGTCCTGGTTTAGGATTGACTGCGACTACGCCGGCAGGCAAATTTGGTGGCGTTAGAGCGATCGGTGTAGAGCTTGGACCCGTATTACCGACTACAAAGAACCGAAAATATTTAAATATTCATACTGGTAACTTTAAACAATACTCTTACCATTTTGACCGAGAATTCCTACCACAGTTGTAAAAAACAACAGGGAAATTAAAAGCGTTTTCGAAACCATAATAAATTTTACAGTCTCCTTGAGTCCAGTCCAGACCAAGATCGAGATCTCGACTAAATACTGTTGTAGCGTTGTTAAAGTTGGTTTGAATATATATAGGGATTCCGGACAATAGATGTCATGATTTATGTTGTTAGTGTATCATTAAATGAGCCTTGAGTGTCACATATATTATGAATAACATTTGCTGAATTTATACAGATGTTCGATGTTCAGGCGATCATACATCAGAAATTCTAAAACACGCAATTTATTTAGAAATTCTTATTAGCGACCATTCATTCATTTATTTGCCGAACGCGTTAAAAATTTATAAGGAAAAACGGCAATGGGGTGCGAAATAGCAATTTATTACGTGTTTTCAAAGGGCAAAACCCATATTTTCATAATAAATTGTGGTTTCAATTAAGGGTTCAAACCTGCAAAGTACTAATTAGTGGAAAATTGGTTAAAGTTACACCTGATAAGTGGTTGTGGTAAAGCATTTAAAGGTTACGTTTAAAAGGTATTATGGATCCTCACGATCACGGTACGATCATGAGATGACCTGCTGCTCATGTCATGCTTATGTCGAATGCCAACCTTTTTTATTTGAAATTTACGATTCCAAATTGCGATTCCGTATACGCCCTAGTGTTTTGAAAAGAATTAACTCAAGGGTTACTCTGCGTCTTGCCTAAAAAACCATAAGTTGGCCATCGTCATCCAAATTCAAGATTTCAAGCAGTTCCTAGCCTTTCCTAAAATAAAACATAAAACCTCTATTCAGTATTCTAATCAAATCCGAACAAGCCATCTCATACAATATAATATTTATTTAATTTTGACTTCAGAAATGACACTAGAGACAGAATTCATATCAAATATAATTTACGGTTTAATTTTACTTCGACCATTGAACAATCCAATAAGCCGAAAAATCTATATAATAATAAATAGTCATTTGTATTTTATATTCCATCGTATAAACTTGTGAGTTCAGAACAGAGGACTCTGATATATTTTCACTTTTGTCCAGGTAGCTAAGCGTAGCTACATTTAGGGGTATCGTAATCGTAGCAGTATTTCATAATTCGATATTATTCACGCCTTAACTGGAATCAAAACAAACGTGATAGGAATTGCCAGACTGTGCTCCCGGTACCCCTCGATTTCGATTTAGAATTTGAATCCGAATCTGAACTCGATTCAAAATCAGAACTTGACTCCAAATCTGAATTTGATTCCGAGTCTGAGCTGAATTCAGAATCTGAACTTGAGTCAGAATCCGAACTGGAACTGGAATCGGAGTCTGAATCGTCAGAGTTTGAATCAGGCGCAATTTCTTGCGGCGGATGCGCTAATCCATTCGATTTCGGTGCAGTCTTAGGTTTAGACTTGATGCCAGCTGGAACTGGATTGATGTAAACATTTCGAAAATGTGAAGTTAATTTTGAAGTCAAATCAGCAGGAATCTAAATTTAAAAAAAAAGTGTGTTGTAATCGAACTGTCAAAGTTAATATTACACACACGTCATGAACAGTTCCGCACAAGTATTTTAGAATGTTGTTATGCATTACCGAAAAATTTCCTCGTAGGATTAACTCCAGTTCAGGGGACATACGAAGAAAGATCATCCTAAGCCCGAACTCATCAATATACACCCGGTCATTACACTTTATTTCTTCGTTCTCAAAGTTGACAAAAGTTAGCACCAGCCTTTTCAAACCTACAAAATAAGAAGCGAATGTAATGAGTAAATTGACGGTAGTCGTAGTTGTATCGTGCAGTATAATTACCTTAAAACAAATACTTAATAGAGTATTCAAGAACTTACGTTTCAGGTCATACAAAGTACTTCCTGGTGGTTCAATCCATTCTTCTAGTGCTTCATATCCCACTTTAGTTGACACTTGAGACAAGGCCCATCGACTGTTTTCAGGAAGTCCACCACCAATCAAGTTGAAGTCGCTCGAATATTTATTAAAACGAATATTCAATTCCAGATTTTCAATATGCGACAAACACTTCAGAAAGTCAGTCATCATCAAAGTTTCGTGTAAACTGACGTCACAGTTTGATAACTTGTTTAAATTCGGAAATTTTGCAGCGATTTTGTCTGCTACCCGATCAAATCTTTGGCCACACAAATTAAGTTCTTCAACACTTGTAAAGACGTAATCAGCGAAGAGTTCAAATAATTCCGGCTTAATGTAAAGAATTCGGAGATTTGGCACTTGGTGGGGTTTAATTGGAATTAATGGATATGAATATACTGCTCTCTCCTTCGTAGCATCTTCCGAAAGAATAGTCAAATTCTTCAATTTCTTCATTACAGGGAGCTGGAGTTCGGGTAAATTTGGTTGCTCTTTGTACTTAACGATAGTTAGACGCAACTTTTCAAGAGCTTCAGCCTGAGATACTAGGAATTCTTTTTGCGCTCCAAGTTGATGTAAGTAGTCTAGAGAAACTGAGTCACTTTCAAGTCCTATGGACAGCTCCTTCAATTTCAGAGCACCTTGTGCTACCATTGCTCGCCACGGAGCGGTGGGCTGAGCAGAAATCTTTACATCCAAATGGAGATTACGAATATTTTGCACGGCGGTTGCAAGTAAATCCCAATTCTGTCGAAGACCAAAGTATCCGAGTTTTACAGTATTTAGACGAGGAAGCATAGCAAAGAGTCCCTCAATAAATTCTTTGTTCAGCGGTGACAGAGATGAAATGCTCAAACACTCCACTTCAGGCAAGGTCAACGCTCCGAGACTGAAGATAAACTTCTGAGGAACAGCTTCGGATATGAAGCTCAGGTCAAGTGACAATTTCTTTAAATTAGGAACACTTCGGAAGATAATTCGTACTTTCTTCAGATTTGCTTGATTTAAGGATTCTATTGGTGTATCTGAAGTCTCCGCGAGATTCAGATCACGGATGTCATGGCCATGTTTCGTGAAAAACTTTGAACAGTGCCGTATGGTGACATCGTCGAGATCAATCGAAAGTTTTACAACAGGAAGTACTTCTGTGTCCTGAAAGTCTATACAGAATCTGGGGAAATCCTTGGGTTTTATAAGAACTCCTTCAATCATCTTCTCTTGAATCCATGGAATTGCTTTGGAGTTCCAGATGCGATTCACTAATCGGCAGTTCAGCAGGTCGTTCATTGGAAGGTAACCCAAGATCTCGTGAAAAATCTGCGATTAGAAAAATGTTATAAAATCAAGCTAGTCCTATATGCCACTATCTATTCACCATCGAATCAAAATGAACCATAATTGCAAGTTTTATCGCAAGACCATTTTGTATAATTCTTACCAAATGAATATTCAGAGGATTGATTCTACTTCTGATTGAACTGATTTGGTTATGAGTCCGAGGCTCCTGCACTTGTAGGCCCGATGAACTTGATTGAAGGTCTGAATTTTGAGGCATTCTAAGGCCTGCCCGAATTAAATTATGTACTTTTCGTCGATCCTACAAAATCCAAAAATTGAGGCTATGCATTATTTTAATTGAATAAGATCTCAAAATAAAGTATTACCACAATTTAATTTGAGACTTTCAATTTCAATTTTATGAATGATATACATAGGTTGATGGATGAATAAATTTAAGGATTTACCTGTGCTGTGAAGTTTAACAGCCGGAACTTGAGCAAATCGAGATCCGCTTCTAAATTACTTTCCGATTCCAATAATTTAGCGAGGGGTGGTCCATCCGGTTCTGGTGTTTCCCCTGTTCAATAAAAACTTCCAATTACGGCGATATTTAACCGTTTCACTTTCCCAAATGTGCAATTGTCATATTCATAACCCTTTATGACATAATATACCATATAATGCGAAGATGACATTTTGGTAATAATTACCTTATACATAGAGTCAATATTTAGTCATAAGGTCGTTGGGAACATTTAGTCAATTTCATCAAACTACCTCACCTGTAAGGGGATAGGCCACGCATATTTACTTGACAACCTAACCTAACCTATGCAAACCTAGTACACCAAACTTACCGAATTTTTTTTTGAGCCCAATGAGGGTAAAAACAAGCTTGTCGGAGTTAAACAGTATGTGTCAAATTATATGGGTGAGCTAAAGTTAAATCAATTGTCAAGAAAAACACTAGTTTTTTAAAGATTTTTTTTTGTAATTTAATAAGACTTACCGCCATTATTGAGGTCTGTGCCCTTGTCACTCTCATTGCTGGAATCCATTGATTTTGATTAAAATTAGTGATTAATGGTTCACACCACACCAGACCACACACATGAGAAACCAGGAGCAGTAGTATTGATAGACGAAAACTGCGATCAAATGTCAAACGTCAAAACGAT
>VNWX01001427.1:0-15209 GCA_009869905.1 Ceratophysella communis | reverse complement strand
CCCTCCACTTTTCGCTCCCTGGCCCGGTGCTTTCAAGGGGAGGGTTAACTCTACTGCGATTTCTCTTTTTTTCTTTTTTTTTCTTTCTCAGGTTCTACTTTGCTTGGGCTGACAATACCAACCATGATTTAATACATATACCCCTTTGAAGTTGAACGTTAGTTAGTAAATAAATACATGGAAAAGTTATATAAAATTACCGTACTACATACTCCTAATAGTTCGTTATTCTTACATCGCTAATATATACATATTGTATTGACCTTATAAAAACCAACAATTTCTCGATTTTCTTCACTAGAAAATTTTGGAGGAGATTGTAAATGCGGATGCCGGAGCACCTTGCTCTCCACGGCACTCGAAAAAGAAGCAATTCATTGACAGCTTGAAAAAGGCCCTACTGCCGCATAGTTCTTCAAAGCAGCTCACCGAAGCTGCAGCCGTTACTTCTGTTAAGCTGTGCAAAGTAATTAGAATTTGCATCACATGTGGGGTTTAAAACAAATCGTGGAGTTTTTGTACTAGATTATAATTAATATTTTTGCTCTTTGTGTAACCAGGTATCCAGCTACATTAATATTTTGGATAGGAACAACGTTGTGTTCGCACTAGTGCAAACCGTGTTCAATGATTTGAAGGTACTTATGCCTTATACGTATATATTTACTGTTACAATATTTGTCTTACAGAGGGTACCAATGGAATTTTTTACGCTATTTTTCTTAAATTATTGCATGTACTTATGTGTGATTTCGATTCTGTGCACGAAACCTAATACTAAGGGTTTCGTTGAATATTGCAATATCTTTGCACCGCAAAAACTTTCAGAACGCCACTTTCCCTTTAGTGGAGTACTCATTTTCTTAATCTTATTTGCTCCCCACCAGTTACTTCTCTTCAATCCATCTAAGCCTTTCTCTCGGGGTCAAAGTTTTGCGGCACAAGATGTGGACTTGATGATAGACTGCTTCGTGTCATGCTTCAGAATTAATCCCCACAACAACGAGCCACTGAAAGTCTGTTTGAACCCAAGCTCACCATCGATGTACCATTTCGTTCTTGTCAGTTCTTTACACAGGTTCGTAATTTGCGCCCTATTCTAATTTAATATTTATGCATCAATCACTACCCACCTTTCACACCCAAACGAGTTTGGGTAGGTCGGTACAAGTCCGTAATTTAAAGAAATTGTTTACAAGTCCATGTTTCTTTATTTGTCCGTCCATCCTACGCTACCCTGTTTTGCATGTATTCCGTTTTCCGGTCGTCTTTAAAATCTTCACTCTTCCGACCTACTATGAAACTCGGGTGAATCCTCCTATATTATCAATGTCCTTACACAAGTGTACCATCAACAGAATTATTACCCAGCAACGACTACCTTGGTGGCCTCAGATTGAAATTGTGTATAACAAGTCATCAGAAATGCGGTCGATGTTTACGGAAACGTTAAACAAAGTTACGCAGGGATATATTGCACATACACCATTAAAGATGATTCAGGTATGTGGCATTGTATATAATTATATCAAGTGATCCAATTATTAGATTAAGAGTATAATTTGTGGAATTGTTCGTCTTGCTTTTTAACTAATGCCTCACAAATGATAGCTTTGTCAGGTACTTGACTTACTTTATTCGCTCATCCTATCCGATTTCTCCCTAACGATTCCTGCTCATCATGTTGGTTGAAATATGTTTCAGAGCTTAACATTAAAGGAAAAAGTTAGCACGTTGAAATTTAAAGAGAAGTCTTCAGAAGAACCGGCTAGCTACAAGCAATTGTTATTCTGGATGGTGCGTTTAATTCATGCTGACCCCATGCTGATGTTAAATGTAAGTATGAAAAATTCAACATATCTAGTTCTATTGGTAATCTTTGTTTAGTATCCGAACGCACAGATACAGAGATGCATTTCAGAGGTTTATTTGCTTCTCAATTTCAGAACCAAGGAAAGGCAGGTCATGAGATACAAAGTTCCACACTTGAACTCATTAATGGACTTGTGTCGCTTGTACACCAAACCTCGATGCCGGATGTAGCCCAGGAAGCGATGGAAGCCTTGCTTGTTTTGCATCGTCCAGAAAAGATTGAGATGTGGAACCCGGAGGCCCCAATAAATACATTTTGGGACGTATCATCCCAGGTTGGCAATGCAAATCTCATTGCTTACAGGTCTAACATAAAACCATCCCCTGATGCTTACTTCTTATGGGTTTTTTGTAGGTGTTATTTTCAATTTCTCAGAAGTTGATTCAGCATCTAATAGTTAACTACACAGATATATTAAAATGGCTGAGAGAGATTCTAGTGTGTCGCAATGCATTCCTTTCTCGACACAAGGATTATGCCAACGTTGGTAGTCACATTGCGATTTGTCGCCAAGCACATATTAAGTTAGAGGTACGTACAAGAAAGGTGAACGGGGTTTGTAGAGTGATTGTGTCTAATTAATATAAATTAAATGTATTACAGGTTGTATTTTTCATGTATTTATGGAGCATTGACATGGAGGCAGTGCCAATCGCAATGTCATGCTTTGCCTTGTTATGTGAAGAAGCTGATATTCGATGCGGGCCAGACGAATTAACTGTTACGTGTTTACTCCCAAATTACCATATATATTTGGATTTGGCTTCTGCTTCTGCTGTGCTAACAACTGGTAAGTACTTCTTGAAATACAACGTGGTCTATGTGAGAGGACGTTGCTTCGGGGTTTATGAATTTTCTGGCCTTATTATAAAGCTAACCAGGATTCTAGAGTGTATTGCCGTGAACATCACCAAGGTAAACATACTTTTTCGAAAATGAAACTTAATTATCCAGGAAAACGTCACCTATGAAATATTGTTTCTTTGTGCTGCTGCATCTTCACATTAACGAGATTTATACACTGCAAACGGAACAAAAAATTATTTTATTATCACATCACTTTCGATATTCTTTTCATTTACGTATATGTATTTACATTTCAGGCTTCATGTGAATTTTCAAAGGCAGGAGAGTTGCTCTTAAGCCAGTTTAACTTTCAAAGCTAAGACTTTTAAGAAAATTAGAGCAGAGAATATTTGGCATTGTCATATGATTGCATGAGCTTATTCCTTCATGATTCGGCGATCGAATGAATCACGAGTGCAATTTCGTCATGGTCGTACTCTTACCGTAGTTGTGGTTGTGGGCTTATCTACTAGGTAGTAGTGCCCATTATGACCAATTATAAAGTTAAGGTTCAGGTCTAGGGGAACCCCGCCAAGCGGACTCGAAAGAAACGCATCTAAGTACATCCACAGCCACAGCTGATTTAACGACCAACTAAATAGTAAAAAGCAAAATACACGACGTGGAATGGCCACTGAATCAGATTCTTTTTTCTTTAAATAAAAATGTTTTGTAATAACAAACTTTTGTTCTGTTTCACTTCTTTTCCCTATAAATCTGTTCAGAAATTGTGTCCGGCAGCGGTATAAGGGTTTCCCACTACTGAAGCCATGAGCCGAGAAGGAAAAATACTTCCCATCCATCCAATTTCAATTTCAAATAACATTTATGCATGAGTCTATTCAACTTCAACTACAAATCAAATAATAAATAGTAGGAAATGCTGAGCGATGTGAAACTAAATTAGAAAAAGTAGTAATCCTCCGGCACGCGCTGATCTCCCAGCTGTCGCACTCCCATATAATAAACTTAATCTAGCAATCTGCAAATGTAGATTGAATCTTAAGTAAAACAATATTACCTAATCTAGAATTAAATAAATCGAAGCCAAATACATTTTCTAATTGAAACAAAATGTTTATATAGTTAATACCTAAAAATATTAGAACTAATGTTGTTATCAACGTAGCACAGGTAGCCCTGCATTAGCCAGTAGCCCTTACTTTACGGATGCAGTCATTAAGATTAAGAGCGACGGTGAGCTCTTTGTGTTCGTGTTCGTGTCTATCTCCGGTAGTCATTGCATATGCGGCCTATTTTCGACAGATCGCATACTGCATGTAGTATGCGGTCTAGAATTTCTCTTGGTATAGACCACAAGCTACATGTAAGTATGCGGTCTATCCTTAAAATAGACTGTGTTAGTGGTGGATAATATTCGAATTAAAAGCTTAGAACAAGCTGATACAAGTTTACAGCTGGAATTCAAATATTAGAGCTGATAATTATCCAAACCCTGATTTCCTGTAAATCATAGATTCATTAGTTTCGGTCCATCCATCTGTCTGAACGTGAACACCATAACTCTGAAAGGTTAAACGTACAGGGATTCACGAAGAGGTACCTATGACAGGTGACAGGTCAAGAGTATCAGGGGATGTTGCTTGTCTATCGAAACCCCATGGCCACTAAATTATCGTGCTGAAAATTCCGTTGGACGTTTAACCTCAGCAGCAGTTACCAGAGGTCAAAGCATGCGCAATTTTTATGCAATAAGCTGAGCAAAAGCTTAAATATAAATGTAAGTGGTTTTACCTTATAAAAACTCAGTGGTAAAGTTAATGAATGACCCATGGATGTGAGACTTAAGGTCAGGTGACAAAGGGATCAACTTTGTATTTTGAGGAAAGGGTGTCATATGAGGTATCTAGGAAAAATAAGAATACCTACTGTAGTGGATGGTATGGGAATAAGTTTCTAGATAAATCGTAAAACTTGTTAGCAAAATGTAAGGACTAAAATAAGCACTTCGTAACGGGTTCGGTTTTCGGTTGTTATCAACTATTTAGTCATAAAAATGTTTACCTTTTTGAGTACATTTCCTTTAATTGTAACTTCTTTAAATGCAATTTCTCTTTCGGCAAGTTGCGTTTTACTGCATGCTATACTCTGACACAAAAATAACTCGTACCGTTAAGTGCTTTCGAGGGTGAGTTTTCTCTGGTATCTTACGTAACTTTACTTCGTAAATTTATCAAGTGTGTCTTTTCTGGAATTTACAGGAAGAGCAGCCTTGCAAAAGCGAATCATGGTTCTTCTAAGAAAAATCGAACATTGTACCACCGGCGTTTTACAGGTGAGTTGAGAATCGTACCTACTAGATTCAGGCCTTCTGTAGAGCTCTGTTCTCTGTAGAGATAATAATTATAGATTAAATATTTAAATCAAAGAGCAAGCTTGTAAGTCTCGTTTTGGCTCTTGTTTTTGCTACACTTCTGCACGTAAAAATCAGAGTAATGAGAGTCTACTAAACGTCTGACAAGTGGCACTATATTCACATTTTGCCAAATATTCTTTTGTTCAACCCGAACAATAAATTTATTTACCAAATTGTATTAGTAAACCAGGGAACGAGCCCAATTTTGGAAAAATGGGTTTTTCTCATTCGCTCCGAGACATTTAAAGGTTTGCTTATATTTGACGTTGCCGTAGCCCTTTCAATTACGGAGTTTTTGGTGCATGACCATGTCTTAAATCTTACCCATAGGAATACTCTTTCACGGCAGCCCTCCTACGATACCTTTTTTTTCAAATTAAAGCCAATTATTTATTGATCGGCTTTTTATTAAAGGCGTGGGAAGAAAGTTTCATGAATTGGGAATCCAGCACCAAACACTTCCTACAGTATCCTAAGGGCAAACAGAGTGGGACTGAAGAAGGAGGGCAAGGGATTAGTGAGTTTCATCACAGAGGAAAGCGTAGAGCATCCCATCATTCATCGGATCACGAACTTGAGGTTAGATATCTATCATACAGTTTTCGATTGACTCTTTGAGTTTAGCTTTTGAGACGACGTCTGTTTTCATATTTGTATTGTATATTGTCTTAGGACCAAATCAATGAATGGGCTAACATGACGGGATTTTTGTGCGCACTCGGAGGTGTATGTCTGCAGAGAAAAAGCCCTGCTCGTCTACCGATTTCTAACGCCTCTTCTACCCTTTCCCTAGACTCTAGAAAGTCGAGTGTGCTTACTTCCCAAGACATGCAGTATTGTCCGGTCACACAGTGAGTAATTCAATTCTTCAGAAATCTGGGTATTTGGAAATCAAAAGTTATCTAAAACCCTAAATCTAACTAGGTTTGTTGGCCAACTCCTCCGCCTTCTTGTGTGCATCAACGACAGATTCGGAGCCCAGATACAAAAACACGTCAAGGAGCTTGTCGGTCACGAAATGGCCCCTGCTTTATATCCAATTCTCTTCGATCAAATCAAAGTCATAGTAGAAAAGTTCTTCGATCAGCATGGCCAGGTTTGTTTTATCTTTTTTTATTTCACTTACGTATTTGACCCAATAATAGCCCTGGGTTTGTATTGTTTCAAACGCTTAATTTGGACCAGAAAAGTCGCAATTATAGCCCATATGGGCTTATATTTCGGCATGGGCTTCTATTATTTCAAATGCTGTCTAGGGCTTTGATATATTCAGAGCAAAATTATTCGGAATAAATGCAGAACAAGGCATAATGCATAATATTCTATAAAAAAGTTTATAAGATAGAACAGATGAGGCAACAATGAATCCCCCTACTCTAAGTATTCATCGTCACTTTCAATATCAGGGATCTCCATCATGTTATGTTGTGCTGATTTTCTAATTTGGTTCCTGGTAGAGCTATTTCAGCAAAGTAGAGCTATTTCAGCAATAGCCAATTGCCTCAGTTTGAGAAGGTCAAATCCGGCTTCAGCTCCTTGTCCTGGTTTAAAGCATGATATCTGGCTTCAGCACCAGTTAGACTATTTGATATGCCACATGAAAAAAAAGGATTTCGTGATGATGTCAGTAGAACTTGAATCCCAAGCTTCAATAACCCATTCACAGCTGAGATCCAATCCAGGAGCTTTAATATTATCCGACTTAAGAAGTGAAGAATTTTTCTCTAGTAGACAACTAAACAGTATAAAGTTCTCCGAGTCCGACCTCCTATTTTCCAGGAGCGGGCTACTTCAGCCCGCTGGGATTCGTTATTTGTAACAATTTTCCAAGCAAGTGTGCGTAGCTAAGAACGTGCTAAGTAATTGAGAGATGCCTTTAAGAGCTTATTTCTGTACAGGTGATTGTAACGGATATTAATACTCAATTCATTGAACACATCATTTTCATAATGAAGAATGTCTTGGATAACAAAATGGACCAGCCATCTGAGCACTTAGGGGCCACGAGTATTGAAGGAATGATGTTGGCAATAGTAAGGTATGCTGTCGAACGGAATTCCGAGTATGCTCATGGATGGGAATGGGATTATAGTCCGCTTAAATTCTAATTGGTCCGTTTAATATTATAGGTATGTACGGCATATTGATATGACAGTCCACGCCTTGCACATCAGGACAAAGCTGTGCCAGCTGGTTGAAGCCATGATGAGCCGACGGGATGACCTAGCATTTAGACAAGAAATGAAGTTCAGAAACAAACTGGTGGAATACTTAACTGACTGGGTCATGGGAACTTCTCACCAAATTGCCCCACCCACTCAGGGAGACGTAACTCTCATCACACGTGATCTTGACCAGGTATGCTTTTATATTTCCTTTACCGATGTACTGAGATTGTCTTCTGGCTTAGATCAGTTTTTGTAAAATGACGGCAACATTTTTAGTCACATAAGGTTAATCTTGGTCAGATTTTTGAAAAATCTGATAGAATTCTCAGGTATCTGCAATGAGTTCGACGAATGTTCGACTTGGCAACACTGGAGGCAAAAATCGCTATGCTGATTCATCTTTAAAAAAATCAACTAAGAATATGCCCCTCTCAATTTTTTTTTATATAATTTTCTACTACTCTTGGAGAACATCTGCGCTTTTCAGACCTCGAATCCAGTGCGCAACTGGTCAAATTCTTAATTCAAAAATGCATGTCCGACATGCTCGTAATGTTAAAACATTTTCGAAAAAAATGTATGTCTCGAAAACTATTGAATACTTATTTTGAGATATTATATACATTTTCTGAACCGCTTTGATGTCCTCTATCGATTTTTGAAATGAAAAGTCGTGGCCCAGATTTACATAGAAACCCGTTACCCTCCTTTTATTATTCAGATAATCCCGATGATTAATTTGTGGTAGAGCCAATCGAGATACCTTATACCTTGCTTTAAAATAGACTGCCATACCTAGACGCCCTATATTTTGGCCTTGTAGTGTTATTCGAGTTTTGTGCGAACAAATACGTTCATGTCATGTGCGACCACGGATGTCCAGCATGCCGTGTAATACAGACTCTGTTTTCGCACATGACACGTAGGTATACCGTTTTTTGTTGACCTATGATTCTAGGTATCGAGTTTTTCGTAGTCCAAATTAGGCTGGATTAAATACCAAAATTGAATTCAGGAAAACCCTGCAAGCCAATTTAAAATTTAACCAAAACATACTTGAACGGGTTGAACTGAATTTAGCAATTAGTAGCGTGCTTATTTGGATAGATACCGAAATGGGGCTGCAACCCCTACTTCTAACTTAAACCCAGTTGTCACTATCAATTCTATCTGCTTCTACCAAGGTATTATCTTGTTTACAGGCATGTATGGAGGCTGTCGCAGCTTTATTGCGCGGACTACCTCTTCAGCCCGAGGAGTCGGATAGGGGAGATTTAATGGAAGCCAAGTCACAGCTATTTCTGAAGTAAGTTAAGTCTGTCAGTAAGTAACGAGTCATGTCATAAAGAGCTGATGACGGCAAGAAAATCAGTTTGGAGGGAAATGCAGGGAAATGTATTACAGTATTGTCTCTACTTTACTTTGCCAGATACTTCACTCTGTTCAAAAACTTGTTAAATGAGTGCACGGAGGGACAAGAGCTAGAACAAAAGGGAACCAAGGCATCTCACGTGAATAAGCTCAATGCCCTTCGAAATGCAACGATTCAAGCCATGTCTAATCTTCTAAGTGCCAATATTGACTCCGGCCTAATGCATTCTATTTCTTTGGGTTACCATCCTGATTTGCAGACACGAGCCGCATTTATGGAGGTAAATTAAACCTATTTAATATCAGTACACACTTCTATTTTGAAATTAATAGGTGGATCAAAGTTTCCAGCTAATGTTTGCATTCATTGTTCAGGTCTTAACGAAAATTCTGCAACAAGGTACGGAGTTCGATACTCTTGCAGAAACGGTTCTTGCTGACAGATTTGAGCAGTTGGTACAGCTTGTAACCATGATTGGAGACAAAGGTAAGTGCATACCAAACAACCGGGTCGGGCATTACTACGTACTGCTAATTGACAACAACAAAAGCGGATACATGTTGCTGATTTATTGTTAGCTTACTCTTAACTTAAAACCATGCAGTGCTTGTCAATTATAATTTCTGGTCGAACTTAACGGACCTAATTCGAGAGCCGCCTGCAAAATAGCGTATAAGTTGCATAGAGAGAAAGGGAAGCATTTGAATCGGTATCGGCATGGCACAATCTTATGTTGAATGAATAATCTCCATCTGCTTATATAGATCATTCTAATTTTGCTCTAGGAGAACTTCCGATTGCCATGGCCTTAGCAAATGTTGTTACATTTGGACAAATGGTAAGTAACCGGTGCTGTGGCGACTATCTGACGCATTACTCGAGTAAATGGGATATGAGACAACCGTACCTTAGTATATTTCATACTCGTCAAAAAGACCAACTTTCATTGTACTTTTCAAAACTATGTATAGGATGAACTTGCTCGGGTGTTGGTTACGTTATTTGACGCAAAGCATTTGCTTTCACCGCTGCTATGGAACATGTTTTATCGGGAAGTTGAAGCTTCGGACTGTATGCAGACTTTGTTTCGAGGAAATTCTTTGGCATCTAAGATAATGGCCTTCTGCTTCAAGATTTACGGAGCCTCATACTTGCAAAACTTGCTTGAACCACTAATACGTCCATTTGTATCAGAAGCCACTTTGTCGTTTGAAGTGGATCCAGCAAGGCTTGATAGTGCCGAAAATATTGAACAAAACAAGCAGAACCTGGTTGCTCTGACACAAAAAGTATTTGAAGTCATCGTCTCCTCAGCTGAAAGGTAAGAGTAGAATAAATTTTCACTTCCATAGTCGTTATCAGGCACCTTTGTGTGTATAAGAAACTTGTTTTATGTCAACTGTAAAATTTGTTTTGTTAGATTTCCTCCTCAATTGAGAAGTATGTGTCACTGTCTGTATCAAGTACTGAGCAAACGGTTTCCTCAATTCCCACAGAACAATATGGGCGCTGTTGGGACGGTGATATTCTTACGGTTTATAAACCCAGCTATCGTGAGCCCGTGTGAAAGTGGAATAATAGATCGGCAGCCACCGCAAAAAATTAAGCGTGGCCTGATGCTTGTATCTAAAATTCTGCAAAATATTGCCAATCACGTAGAGTTTTCAAAAGAGCAACATATGTTGTCCTTCAACGATTTCGTACGAGGAAATTTTGAAGGAGGACGGCGGTTTTTTGTTCAAATTGCTTCAGACTGTGAAACTGTTGAGCAAGGTAGAATGTGTGATTTTGCTAATACTAATATGTAGCATTATAAGAGTATTACTAAAATATCATCGATTTTTCTGACGTGTAGGTGGACCTCACTGTTTGTCATTCGTCAGTGATGCCAATGTCGTGGCGCTTCATAGGCTACTCTGGACACATCAGGAACGGATAGGAGACTACTTATCTTCATCAAGAGATCATAAGGCTGTTGGAAGGCGTCCATTTGACAAAATGGCAACGCTATTAGCTTATCTTGGTCCACCCGAGCATAAACCTGTCGATTCTCAGTAATAACAAAAATTATGTTTCATTCTGTTTGTATCATGATTCATGCTTAAATCTCTGAATCGACAAAATTGTGACTCCTTGTGTTTGTGTTTGCAGCTTGTTGTTTTCATCGTACACTCGTTGGAGCTCTATGGATATGACTTCTACAAAATTCGAAGAAATCATGTCCAAACACAACATGCATGAGAAGGACGAGTTCAAGTCCATCAAATCGTTAAATATATTTTATCAGGCCGGCACTTCCAGAGCTGGAAATCCAGTATTCTACTATGTAGCCAGAAGATACAAGTAAGGCAACTTAATAGGGCTTAGTTCCTATTGTGTTAGCCGTACAAAAGTAAGACTTGTGTAGCCCAAATACAACAATCATGTTTGGCTTTCTTTTTCCTTAGGATTGCAGAAACCAACGGGGATCTCCTAATATATCATGTGATCTTAACTCTGAAACCATTTTGCCATAAGTCGTTCGAGCTTGTTGTTGATTTCACGCATACATGCTCGGACAACCGATTCCGTACAGAATATCTTCAAAAGTGGTTCGTTGTTCTTCCCGAGGTCGCGTACGAAAACCTTCATGCGGCCTACATCTATAACTGTAACTCATGGGTCAGAGAATATACCAAGTACCATGATCGGATTCTGGCACCACTTAAGGTATGTTCCTTTCACAGTCGGGGTTTAGATCGAGCTAGTCTCTACGATGCGAACAAAAAATAATGGAATCGAGTAATTTAGGGTAATCGAAAAATAATATTTCTGGACTCGGCAACAAGACTGGCAGATCACATTGACGTAGATCAGCAAAAATTACCTGGAGCAACACTTTCTTTGGACGAGGATTTAAAAGTGTTTAACAATGCGCTTAAACTTTCACACAAGGACACAAAAGTTACCATTAAAGTCGGACCAAGTGCCATCCAGATCACATCTGCGGAGAAAACGAAAGTTCTCTCTCATTCTGTTCTCCTCAATGACGTGTACTACGCATCGGAAATCGAAGAAGTTTGCCTCGTTGATGACAATCAGTTTACTCTTACGATCGCTAATGAGTCTGGCCCACTCTCGTTTATTCACAATGACTGTGACTCCATTGTTCAAGCTGTAATACACATCAGGAATCGCTGGGAACTCTCTCAACCTGTAAGTTGTTGCTGGATTTGAAAGTTATTCTGTGGTTAAGGTGCTCATGGTAGTGGAGTGCACTGAGGCATTCGTGCATTAACTTTCTGTTTGCCGCTTCACTTTTTGTTGCTTCTCAGTCAGCACATTATATGTAAACAGGATTACGCAGAAGCAGCATTGTACCTAGCGGGACGGAAGCACGTTAGGAACAAGGTCAGAGAGTTTCTGGTATTGGTCTATGATCTACTAATAAATCGTCATTTAACTGAAAATATTGCTTATGTCTCCTCTCACTATTATACAATACGCGATTCACCCTATTTTACTCCAACTAATTATATTTTCTGCACCTATATGTCGCTAGTTTTATGGCCGGGTGTTGATACCATTCGATAGCCAGGAACTAGAACAATAGCTCTGCATTTTTTATTTTTTGAAAATTCGAAAAAATGCTTAAGAAAATTGACCCCAAAGTTGAAGGCATGGTTCCGGGAGTTTCCGGAGTCCGAGTTCGATGCGTGCCCACCGTCAAAGTAGCTACTGTTTTAGTAACCCGAAGCCAAAAAAATTTATGGGATCAGCATCGGGTGACTTGACAAGTATCTGGCTATTTTTCAGCAAGGTTATGCCCAACATTTGTTAAGGGTCAACGGCGTAGCCTTAGGTCAAAGGGGGCAGGGTGCGAGCTTGCCTGGTCATCATGAACGGTGACCTTGTGCCGCTCGTCGGGGTACAGTTTAGGTAGATGGACCTCCAATAATGATCGCAATACTTTGTCAATGTAGTAGCATGCACTGACCTTATAGTTTTTTGGAACACGGATGAGCGCAAGGTACCTGTGCCGCTAATGGCACCAACAACCGCGAAGTGCTTCCAAAAGTTGTTTCTGTCCACAAACCACTCGTTCGCCGCAGGGCTCCGTTGACCTTTCACAGGCGATGAAAAGCTTTTAGTCTTCTAACCCCGCCGTTTCCTAAAGCCATTCAGTAGGTCGGACACTGAAGTCTCAAAAATGACTATATTTTTGCGTTTTAGGCGGGCTACGATTGACCTCTGGGTCATTCTGGGCTCGGAAACTCCCAGAATCGTGGCTTCAACTTTAGGGTCGATTTTCTCAGGCATTTTTGCGAATTTTGAAAAAATGAAAAATGCTGAGCTATTGTTCTATGTCCTAGCTTTTGAATGGCATCAAAATCCGGGCATAAAATTGGCGGCATATGGGCGCAGTAAATAGAATTCGTTTGAGTAAAATAGGGTGAATCGCGTATTGTAAACGCTGGTGAAGATAGTATATTCACGTCTTGCAGGATTCCATAGTAGAATGTTGAAATCCGAAAGGGCGAGAACAAAAACTTAAATGGAACTGCGTAAGATAAACTTATTTAACGTGATATTAAAACTGAGGCGGAAGAATGCTGGGTTAGTGACCTAATTTTGTAAATTAAAAAAAAACGTCCCATGACGTTCTTACTAGTAGTGTAGTCGAATCTGAAAATAAGTCGCATTTCTCTATTTAAATAGGTCAACTCAATAGGTATACATTTGACCATATTTCGCTTAATATATGTGAAGGCCATAAAAACACGTTTGGAGACATGAGCAAAAAATTTATTTTAATGAGGTTCCATGTTCAATTTCTTGAAATTCATAAATAATACGTAACTTACCTACCGGTTTACAGATCACAGAACTACCAAGCTAACTAAATAGTTAGAAATTAATTTGCCTCCTTCTTTTGTGTTTTTACTTTGTAGATACTTAAGCAATTATCGCTATCAAGAACGCTTTACAATTTAACCAGGAGCTAATTCGCGACGGGATATATTTAGAATCATGATGGTTAAATTTTTTATTATGACAGGATTCCGTTACCGTTCACCAGAAAATAAGGCCAAAAGATGTACCTGGGACCCTTCTGAACATGGCACTTCTGAACTTAGGATCATCGGATCCAAATCTCCGGACTGCAGCTTATAATCAACTGTGTGCATTAACAGCCACATTTGACCTTAAAATCGAGGTGAGTTTCTCTTGATTCGCGCAATTTGTGCCCTAATATTCAACGATGTATTGCAGCATATCTGCGGAACCGTATCCGCCCATAAGGAAGACTCCAAAAAGGGCGACTCTTTCTGATTTTTATGTTTATTAGGTTAGGTTTGGAAAACCATGTTAATTTTAGTTAGGTTTGTTTGGAAAAACGTATTCTGTACTAATCAATCGGTGCGCTGGTTAGGTGTAGCCCCCGCAGGGTTAGGGCGTCGCTCTTTTGGTGTCACCCTTTTTGCGTCGCCCTTTTTGGAGTCGCACTTTTTGAAGTCGCCCTTATTGGCTGGAAGCCTGGATGTATATGTTACGGTTTGTTTGCACTATTGGTATTAGTATAACTGTATTCATTCCGGAATGAATACCAACATTCCGGCATAAGTGTATTTATTCCGGAATATTTGTATTCAAACCGGAATTTTTGTATTTATTCCGGTCCATTTGTATTCATTCCGGAATATATATAGGTATTATTTAATATTGAAAACCAGAAAAATATAACCCTCAAGTATTGAAAGCAGGCATTTTCCAAAGCAAAAGCATCCGAGTGATTAATGCCATCAGATATGAATTACTTACCTTACTTACACGATTTACACCCAGCAAATACTGACATTATTTTATTCACAATGAACCAGTTCTATAACAAATACATGGTCAATGGCTTCAGGAATCCCGGACCGAATGCTGAGGGACTGAATGCCGAGAGGACTGCATGCCGAGAGGACTGCATGCCGAGAGGACTGAATGCCGAGTAGGACTAATGCCAAGTAGGACTGAAAGCCGAAGGACCGAATGCCGAATTACAGAAATCTTAAAGTCATGGCGTTAATCAGTAGCTTACAGATTTCAAACCTAACCTCAGCAATATTAACGTCAGAGTCGCGTCATTGATCAGAACCTGGCTTAAAGATTTCAAAACCAGCCTGAAAGAATATTTAATTCATAGCAGGATATTAATCAAAAGCTTAGAATTTCCTAACCTAACCTAAAAATATTATTGTCCCAGGCGTGCCAATTATCAGTACCTAGCATAAAATTCCCTAACCTAACCTTGAAAATATTAAAGTCATAGACAATAATGAGTTATAATTTCCTACCCAAACCTAAAACATATTAAAGTCATAGTCATGCCCTTAATCAGTAGCTTAAGAGTTTCAAACCTAACCTAACCACAATAATGTCACAGTTATATATTACACCAATACTAAAATCTATAAGTCGGCATTCAGTCCTTCTCGGCATTCAGTCCTCTCGGCATTCGGCTTATCGGCATTCAGTCCGTCGGCATTCGGTCCTCGAACCGTTCAATTGCAGGATTCTTCGTATGGCGACAATTGCCCAGCGACA
>VNWX01001426.1:0-15211 GCA_009869905.1 Ceratophysella communis | reverse complement strand
GCTACCTTAGTCTGCAGAAACTTCTCGGCTTTCTCTACAAGATCTGTAAGCACCTATCCAAAATTACGCATTACCTAATGGAATCCATATTTCATTAACGTAGCACTAATTGAACTATTTTGTATCAGGCGACAAGTCAGCACGAGTTGAGCCCAGCTGTGACTTCGACTGTTGCCAGAACTTGGATCCAGAGCTTGGTCTTGCTGACCTTATTCCACCACCACCAAGCTACGAGTTCGACGAGACCAAGGACATCATCGTCAGTCCAGATGAATACTTTGGCCCAAGCTCCGATGATCGCCCGAAGACTGCTGCGGAGCTCGTGGAATTCGAGCATTATTGCACCGCTGCCGTGGCCTATTCGCGCGGAGTATTCGATCCGAGCTACCGTCCCAAAACTGCGCCTGGTGACCTCGAGGGCTATGAAGGGAAATACACGGACACACTGGACCTTCCTCCAGAATTCTTCCGCCTCTGCTCAGTCCGTCCCAGAACTGCTATGCCCAGCTCCTATGATTATGAAGCAATACAGCTTCCAGAAATCTTCAGCCCAAGCCAATCTCGAGCATCGACTCCAGAAGATATTGGCGACTCTTAAAAGAGTTTAATGTTAAGACTAGACGTATAAGTATTTTTGTTAAGAATGAACAAAGAAATGTAAAGCGAAGAAATGTAAAAACGAAAAAAAAATCAATAAAATAGGCCCTTAGCCCTTAAGGCAAAAAAAAATTCTGCTCATCGTTTCCAGTGTTTCATTACAAACAAGCCAAACTTTAGTATCTGATAACTGGAAAGCAAGTAGGAGATCAATTGTGGACTCGATAATTATTCTGCCGTAGACTTACAGGATGAAGAAAATGCTAAGGAAGCTGCCTACCTACATAGAATTGGATCAGTTGAGAGAATTTCCAGAATGCGTCATCGAGCGGTGTTTGTCCAAAGTCGTTTTGCCAATAACTCCATAAGGATGACAACCGTGAAAGTCGTTTGCTGCACTGCGTTCCAATACTGAAGCTGATGAGACAGTATAGAGAAAGCCAATGATTATAGAGATGGTCGTGATTATAGATTATTTATTTATTTAATATTTATATTATTTAGTCGAATTAGGTGTGCTGGTGGATATAGGAAAACTGGCAAGATATATTAATATAGGTAAGTATAAATAGGATAAAATCTACTATGCAGTAAACTTGCACGCAGTTAAATGTTTAAGTAGGTTGGTTTCGACTGGAATTAGTCTCACTTATTCAACGAGTTAAGCTTAGCATAAAAGAGTAAATCAACAAGTAAACCAAAAGTATTATGAATTATGAAAATGCTCCAGATTATAATCTCGTGTCGCCTGGTTCAGGCCGAATGTAGCTAGAAGACTAGTCAGTGACCACTGCGTCTGACCCTGGTGACGCGGAATTTCGAGTTAACTCTCGGGCCGATGATGCATCTGCGATTGGGAAATATTTTCAGATTAAAGATTTGATAGGCATTTTAATTGGGGAACCACTACTGCAGGAAAGAAACATACTGTCACTTACTGTCAATAATAGTTTCCACATCCGTTTCCAGCTGACAGTGCACAAATGCAATTCCAGACCCATACATGACCCCGAGTAGTACTCTCAAAATGGAGGGTTTCAATTTCCAGAATACCAGATCTTGATTCTCTCGCTTCAAATTTCCAATCATGTCTCGAATGGCTTCCGCTGCAGTATAATCTGCAAACTGAATATGATGACAGTCGAGTACCACGGGAATCTTCTTTTTACCCCAACGACTGACCGCTTTCGTAATTTCGTATGTTATATGGTCAACTGATGGGAAGGTCATTGAGCGGTCTAAAACGATCAGCGTGAATTCGTTGCCTCGTGTAGTCTGGAATGAATTTGGCAATGGAGCATGGAGCTTTAAATTGCGATCAAAT
Source organism: Ceratophysella communis (assembly GCA_009869905.1). NCBI lineage: Eukaryota > Metazoa > Arthropoda > Collembola > Poduromorpha > Hypogastruridae > Ceratophysella > Ceratophysella communis. Next base: position 13,290 of record VNWX01001426.1, on the reverse strand, counting down.
TTTGGATTGTGTAAAGCCGTTGCATTAAGTACCCACCTCGCCCTGCATAATCTTTACACGTGGTCGTGCAGCATAGTAAAGAAGGTACAGCACACTGATGGTCAGGCCAGTCATAATGCCAAATTCCAGGCCGACGAAGATTGTGATCAAAAATGTTAGCGACCATGGTATTAGGTCCATTTCTAAAATATTAGGAACCATTATTTGAGTTAGAACCGATTGCTTAGAGGAACTGTGCGCCGGTAACTTACTCTTTGACCTCCAAAGTGGCATGATAATTGTCGGGTCAACCATGAATATGACTGACCCCGAAATGATGGCTGCCAAACTGGCCTTTGGAATGTAGGCAAAGAGTGGGGTGAGGAATTGAAGTGCCAGTACAACCATTAGGCCGGTGTAAATACCACCTACGTAACAAGAAATTCTAGGCTAAGCAAAAGTTATTCGTTCAATATTGACATTTATTGTAAAATTACCTAACGGGCTTTCAGCGCCACTCATGGCATTCACGGTCGTTCTTGAAAAGCTTCCGCCAATGGAATACGAGCTGAAAAAGCAGGAAATCGAATTGGAGATCCCAATACAAAGAATTTCTTGAGTACAATCCACTCGATCTGATCCAGAAAATGCTTTGGCAATAGTAATATGACCCATGACCCCGAGAAGAGGGAGCACGAATAATGCCGACGCTTCTTCTTGCAAAATTTCAACTAGGCTGTGGGTCGTGTTTGTACTCGGGTCAAAAATAGTGAACTGGTGGAGGTTGGAATGCTGGTAGTCCTGGGGTAATGTGGCCTAAGAACACGGGAGCACTTTAAATTTAGCTATCGATTTAAATAGCTAGGTACTGATTTTCCAGAGTGGTCAAACCGTAGCTTACCAACAAGCCCAAAGGCCTTTGAATCTTCAATCATTACATACGCAGTGGCACCTATGATAATGATGGCACTTCGCGCAGTTGAAATGATCCAAAGAATTTTATCCACTACCACGTTAGGCGTATAAACAAGCTTGACCAGTGCTTGCAAGTACTAAAAATAGGTTAACGGTTAGATTACACATATAAAGATATTTGCTATAATTTGTTTACCGACCTTGAGAACCATGTACGTCGTAAGACAAATTGCGCTCAGAATGGCGTCCCACTCTTTAATATTCTCCAAGTTATTAAAAACACCCGTAACAGTTGGCAGAAAGCCTTCTTTGTCAAATTTTAGGCCGAGAAGACTCTTCAATTGGGTCGCAACGATGGTGAGAGCGACACCGGATGTGAAGCCACTGATTACAGGAGCTGATATGAAATTTGCGATGAATCCTGCGAAAATAAATACACTGGGTTAATAAATCATAACTTCCCATCCAGACCATTTGAAATGCTATTAATTAGAAATACCGAGCCGAAATATCCCCATCGCCATTGTCACTACTGCTGTCACGAAACACAGAAACACTGCATACTCTGGCGGTCTTCCAAACGTGTATTTATAAGTCAAAATAGATTGAATGGCAGTTGGTCCGATAGTAATCGCTTTTGTACTCCCGAAGAAAATGTAAACGAAGCATCCCACGAAACTTGAGTAGAGGCCATACTGAATTCCAAAATTACAAATTTGGCTTATTATGACGCTCTTCTAGAAGTACGGAACTTATTTATATACTCGTCAGATTTCTTACAATCGGCGGCAGTCCAGCAACGGTGGCATAAGCAAGGCCTTGTGGTAACACTGTTAGGCCCACCGTGATGCCGGCGATCAGATCTGAAACAGCCTTTTGTTTAGTGTATGCCCTGCCCCATCGTAAGATGGGAAATGTGCGTTCCAGATTCTTCCGCCTATAAACGTGCGTGATTTCAAATTAATTTCGAAAATGCGACCATAATTAGTGATGTTCGCGAATCGCCGTAGAACTCAAGCAAACTGGATTTCGAAGCCGTTTGATAAACGTACCGGAAAACGCGTTCAGCCAAGGAATGGTGTTGCGTGGTCGTGGTCCTTAATGTTATACTCAACTTTGACCCCCTCGTAATATTCATCCCGACCCAGTTCATTGGTATTGACATTACCATTATTAAATCCGGTAAAACTGGCTAAGCTTACACTACTATTCGAATGAATAAATTTGGTTTTCATTTTTTAATTTTGAAAATATTTTTTAAATTTTTAACCCGGTCAAACCGCCTTAGTTAATCTACTAATCGAACCATTTTTACTGAAAATACCCTGCAAGATTCTGGCCAACACAATAATTCTTGGCTGAAAATCGCACTGATATTTACAGATTTAGGTTCACCTTAAACGAAAACTGTTGACTGTTGCCTAATTATTTTATCCTGGGTATTATATATAAGCTGACCAATTATGAAACCAAGATTTCCACAGCCATTTCAATGAAACAGTGGCCAGCACAAGTACGAAGTATTTTTAACTAATGGACTATTTATTCAAAGTCAAGTTAATTACCAGTGACAGTATAATTTAAAGATTATAAATCACTTTTGCTTCTGTTCTTAAATGCCCTCAACCGATTTTTCTTAACCTTCTCAAACTAAAATTACTCCGAATTTAAACGTTTCAACCCCTACGAAATAATCTGTTGAGAATACTCATGTATCCTGTCTAACCTTGCTTAAAGCTTTATTTTAGAAAATGAAAATCGATGCACTAATGCCGACAATTCAGCTACACGCAAGTCTATATTTAGTCATAATTTTTGTTTCAATTAGTCATTTTGAATATGCTCAAGTGCGCAGCAGTAGAAGAGAGATACCCTTTACACTGCATAATTAGGTCTGAATTTGCTATATATTGTGGTAGGCAGTCTGCGCTGGTTATATTTGCAAAAAGTAGGTTATTGCAATTTTCGGTCAATTGATAATCGATGGTTGCTAGCTCTCATTTACTCGCCATTTTGAAATCATATCGACGTGATAATAAAATTAGCATCGGATCGGATTTCTTTGTCTGCGGTTACCGACTTTTTTATTATATTTAGATTACCTAATTTTAAGTGAGATATATGCTTCTAGCCTTGTGCACGTGCACTATTCATTTTAACAGTTGATCAGTCTAATCCCGGTTATGTCCAGTTTAAGCCGAATTGACTTTCAATTAGCTGGAATATGGTACTCAGTATGCAGTATTGAAACCGAAGCTGCCAGCGTTTATCATTCCTTGCTAGCTTGAATACCTACATATAACGATAATGATTTACTTATCTAATTTAATGGTCGATTTACATTAGTAATAGCTTTTGTGGTAAGTACAGAAGCAGCGTTCAGCGTCCATTGAGCTGGTGTGCCCGGGGGTCACACACGAGGCAATTACTTGATAGTTTGAATATTCAGCAGGAAAGTCAACAATTAGCAAAATCAATAGAGCTTAGGACACGCATGTAGGTAATAGCCTAGACGGAATATAAAAGTAGCTATTTATTTTTACCTTCATGGTTTCTCCAGAAGCTTGAGCTAACGTGAAATTATCAAATTTCAATTAAAACATCCAAGATTTTTAAACGGAAGTATTAGTTAGTAGGTACTTTAACAAATGTAACACGCTTGAGAAATCTCCTCTACCTGTTCTACTTTTTCTACATTTTATTTGGAATTTTAATTTACGCTACGCCGTTATTAAATAATTAGCATCTGAATATTATTAATTTCCTCAAAATTTTACATAGTTTAAATCAGAACAATTGGCGTTTTCAATGATAATTGACCCAAATACCAATAGTACATGCTTCGTCAAAAAATATCAACAATAGATAGGCGAGACACGAGACACTTAATTATGCACCTTAAGTTTTAGATCTAGATCTGAATTTAATTAAAAGGATTATTGGGATGAGGTTTGTTTGAGGTTAGTTTTAAAATATATGAATGCTTCCCTACCATAGAACTGCCTGCGTATGAATTTCTGGGATGACTAGGGAAAATGTCATTACACATTCATATTAAACATCCTGCTCTACCACAGAGGAGTAGTGTCAGTGTCACTATCGTCAATGGCTGTTTATTCCATTTAATGCCCTAGTGCACTTGACCCTAAAACACATAAGAGAAAATTGAGAATGCAGCGTAAAGTCTTGCGTCTCGTCCAATGCTAGACGTTGTTTAACGAAAACGGAAGTGCCATGATTTTTAATATAATGCACGGAAGCTAATTGTAATTAAAAAATCAATTTAAAGTGGCTTCTGTTGAAAAACCATGAAATATAGCAGAATGGTTCATTATCAATTAAAACAAATATTATTTAAAGTGTTGGATGGCGGGATTTATGCTATAGCGCTTGAGCAAAATACAAAAATTTCATTATTCAGGGAAATTCTGGCTCCGAAATACAGTGTTTAAATGAACCGAAGGTATTTACCGACACCTCCAATTCAACCAGTATCCAAATTAATTACATGCAAATCCACGCTTAAAATTTAAAGCGCTACCGACAAAAGGCAAACCCTGAGGCCACCGCACGGGCTTTAGAATAGCCAATTACGCTTGAACTCCTCCATATTAAATTAGCATGTATTACTTATTACTCATCTCGTGAAAATTCAGTTTCACTTCTAAATAACTTTCGGTCATTGATGCCTCCTTTTCCTGTCCCAAATCACCTTATTCGACTTCCAACTTCGCCCACTCAATTATCATAAAGGAATACTAATAGTAAAAGGGAGGCTCTTTGATCGTATTCATACATTGTAATTTGGAATAGCAATGATAATAGCACTGCAGTGCACTGCCTGTTTCGCGGTGCCTATATTTATTGTGGTCATTATTTGTAGGTCCTGCACAAGACGTGCGGCGTGATGCATCATCCATCTGTTCATAATTCAATTCCTTTATGGAGGATGTAGCACACTTGCAGAAATGGACGTTGTCTGTTGTACCTGTTCATGTAAATGTAACTCCTGTATTGTCCCAGACCTTCAATTTTAATAACAAATTGAAATTGAAATTGTTGTAAAAACAAGTTCAAGTAAAAGTAACAGTTGTTAAATTAAACGTATGCTGGTCAATCGGTACAATTTAAAGTAAATGGATTATGCGAATTCATCATGAACGCTTTTCTGAGTAAATTTTATGAGGCCAGGCAAAAATGCCCAAACATTATGCACAAATAAATTGAAAATGATTTCTTAAAAATTAAAGTCACGTTTTTGCTCTCAGACTGGCGTGTTTTCAAATTTTAGCAAAAGTTAACTGCTCAATCAGTTGCCGACCTTTAATCCGACGGTCTTGTATCGCTTGCCTCAAAATATTTATATATGTCAACGCAGCATTATTGTCCATGTACTTGTTACCTTGCATGAAAATACCTGTATTTTCCCTCTAATATTATTTACCATTGCTTGTTGAGCCGAAGAAGGAAAGAAATGTATATCGCTACTGATAAGTATTTGTTAGCCCAACTTTGCGTTCAGTGTTCCGTATATTGACCTCATGTCTGCAACTCTCTTCCCCTCATAAAATACATGGTAAAATTAGATGCTTTACTGGAAGGAAGGGACGTTGAAAGCCAAAAACGAACCGAAGCTCACAGCTCATTTCAGTTTGACCATTCGACCCGATGATTGGAAGCTCCAGATTTGCTCCATCTACTCGCTAGAACATTTTTCAGCAGTTGTACTTCGCTATCGCCCTTCTGCATCAAGCATCAACATCGACGTTTTCAAACAACAGGAAGTATTCGTACGGATAAGGTAAGGACAGGTTAAAGCTGCATTTCGCTTTATAATCCCATATCGTGAATGGATTGAGTTTACTATTGACATACAAGCTGGAGAAACACAGTCCCGCCCGAAACGATAAGCGTTAATGTGTTTAGTTTTAAATTTCGTTGCGCCGTTTTATTTAAAAGTATGATTCGTCTTCTTTTATGCTGCAGATGTCAAACAGACGAGGTTCATCAGACGAAGAGTCTGAGCTAGTTCGCACAAAATTGAAGCTCGATCAAGCTCAAGACTAAATTTGAAAATATGGAAGCCTTCTACAACAAGCTTTTTGTCAAATTCACAAAGACCAGTATCAGCTATAACGCGGATAAAAAGCTTCTTGAATCCTGCATGGCGGAAAAAACCGCCTTGACTGCAGAGCTCAGGAAGACCAAAAATGAGCTCCTCGAGCGAAACATGGAGCTTCAGCGTGTCAGCCAAGAATTGACTATTGAACGTCGAAAAACTAATCAATTAAGGCTGCAGCTTGACCAAGCCGCCGCCGACGGTCGGAAGCTAAGCCGGTCCTTCGGCGAAGATGCTGCTTCAGAAGCTTCTGGCAGCACAGACACGGACACTTCGCTGGAATTGGCGAGACGAAGATATGACAATCGACGCCCTGCAGGGCTGAAACTGGCCATAAGAACTCCCCATGTTCTTCAACAACAGGCAAAAGGCAATACGGTTGGTATAAGTCCCATTTCCCTGCCTTCGATCGGAGGGTCGAGTATTGACATGCCAAGTCCACTAAACCATAGTACTCCAACTACGGATACATCTACATGTGTTATCGAAGATTCAACGGTTCAGCCTGGAACCCTCGCGGATATCAGTAGGCCTCGCATGAAGTAAGTATTTCGAATTGTTTACGCATACACAACCAAGAAAAAATTTCTAAATATTGTTTTGTTTGATTTCGTTCAGAAAGATTCCTAAGACTAAGAAGCTCTCGTCCATTACCGAAGCGCTGAAGAAGCTTGAGAGGTAATTTGTTATTAGAATATTTCGTCGTATTTTTAAAATTATGTTCCGTCTCAAGCTAAATTTTGGTACAAATTTTGATTTTAATTGCAGACCTCAACCAACGGTGAGCTTCGCAGAAATCGCCACCAAGCCCAAGCACCCTCGTCTGATAAAAACTGATTCTTCAATGGAAGAGCGAGAAATGGATGACATGGACGACGAGAGCCAAGTCCTGCTGCACACGACGGTCGTACAAGAAGGCACTATCTGGACTCCCCCAACTGTCAATGACCCGGACTTCATTCTGGTTCGCATCGCTCCGCAGCCGAGTAAAACTGGAAAGGTTACCGCAAAGGCCAAGCCTAAGCACTTCGTGGCTAAAGTCGTTGGATATCGGGTGTCACGTGGAGGAGAAGGAGCGACCCTTTATCAAGTCCAGTACTACTGCAAGCGTGCTGGAAGGGCTGGAGTTTATTTCGTGTTGTCAACCGTCAACGAAAATACGTTTGAGGTGGAGCAAGCTCAGATTATTCTTAATTTGCCGAGTCCTGTTGAGGGTCGTAGGGGACTGCTCACTTTTCCTGCATTTTTATTCGACCCTTACTTGATGGGATAAGTCGGAGCCTAAATTTGTGAGTGGGTACATTGGTAATTTCTGGTATCATAGCCTTGGTACAACTCGTAATATTTTGTACATTGTTATAGTTCGTTCCGTATCAGTAGGTTTAGGGTCAGAGTCATTCGTTATACCTGACCGTTTTAGTTTACCATACCAAAATTCACCATCGACCTTTAATATATTGCACAATTTTTACCAGCCATCTCTCATTGTGAACGTCGTTTTCTTGAATAATTAAGGGCTTAATTTTGTTGGACGCAGTTTGTAAATTTTATGATAACGATTTCAAGCTGGAATTGAGGCGTTTTTAGTTCGATGAACTTAGCAGGTTATGCTTCTATTACTTGTTATAATTATAGGTGAACGACCATGCATGAAACTTTTTAGGTTTCAAAATAAATTTAACTCCCTGCATTTGTTATTTAATTTTGAAGCAAATGTATGTTCATTCATGCATACGCATGGAATTGACTTACCACGACTTACAAATTACAATTTAGTGGAGATGAACCTCGGATAACGAATTTTAATAAACTTGCGTTGTTCATATTGGCTGCGAAATTTGTGTTCAGCTTCGAAAATATGTTTTAGTAAAAATTTTAAGCTTTCTAAAACAATACTAGGTATTTTATTTTAGTCTCCATAATTTTAGGCGACGCAATTTAAGGCTCCAAACGCGTATTCTTATACTGGGCAAGTTTTCAACATTAAACCGATTGTGAGACCCCCAAGTCGCAGTGCATATTCACAAACTCTATGAATAATTCAGATTCAATGGCACATAAATTCGACATATGATTGATGATCACCTTGACCCGAGGCATAAGTCTCATGAGCTGATTTCGGGATTAGATCACCCGGATGAGCTTTTGACAGCGAACCTTCAACGTCGCCTCATTTAAATTTGTCATTCGAAGGGACTAAGACGCTTCCATATTTATTTTTCAATTATAATTAAGCCAATAGCTTTAATAAGTATAATTGCCATAAACTGTAGCGTCCTATCGTTCCGGCTCACTCACTGTTAGTGTAATAAATACCAAAATATGCATTACGTTATACCATATAAGCTTGAAGTGAGTGATGCAGGCAGTAAATCAAAATTCGGTCGAGTGAGCTCTTCCGCTTAAAACTATACAGAGCTTCACAGCCTTCAACTTGAAATGCTGCGTCTGATCTGAAGTTAAATGTAGTGTTAATGTTAATATACATAGCAGGCGTTGTTATACGTAGACATTGACACGGTTTGAAGGAAATGTGTGCTTGTGTGTGGAAGACGCAACGGGACTTCTTTCATTCAGGATTTCGAACACTCAATAGGATTAACAAATTCCTTCCTTGTGTCTATATTTAATGTTCTTCGTCCAAAAGAGCGCATCTTCATCTTAAGAACTCAGAACGGCGAGGAGACCAGGTCAACTATGCATTCTTACATGGAGTGGAGGTTATTATATGATTACTATAAATATAACGAGATGAAGAAGGTGCACGTAGGTCGGTAATGCCAGTCTATGAACTCTGGGTCAGGAAGGTGAACGAAACTGTAATATATTTTGATATTATTACATTATATAGCTATCGTAAAGAGTCTACTTTTCAAGGTTGAGGGTAATGAATTACCGAAGAGGTGTGGGTGTGAGGTGTGATTTCTCAAGCGATTCGGTTAGGCTTTAGGCTTGTTAAAGAATTGGCACACCTGAAATCGAGGATGTTGACCTATTTCTGGAATCCAGGAGTGGAACGACTGTGTAGCATTTTGGCCTAATTTTGATTCGAAAGCTAAAAGCATGAATATGTCGATTTGCCATGGGCAATGGGCATTCGATTTTATTCCGTTCTTGGCACCGAATATGATTGATGTGCCTATGATCTTAGCTTGTTCTAGAAACCGGAAGTCACACCGACCGATGCATTTTTGGGGACTTCTAAATTTTCTAAATTTGGAAACACATTTCAACGCTCAACTGGCGTCTAAATTTTGTACACGATAATTTTACTCTCGCGTCCGAAGTTCGGATTATTACCATGACTTTTTATAAAAACAATTTGGCTTAAAATTAAGACCTTATTCGTGCTCATTAATCTAACGCTGAGCTATATTTATTACGCTTCACTTCACCTTAGTACATCTCAAATATACAATTTTACCGGATTCGTTTACTTACAACGGCGCATCGTATACCACTTCTTACTTGTCTCATGAAGACGGATACCTAATTTGGCACACATGCCCAAGATAGACAAGGAATATCCGCCTTATCATGCTTCTTCGAAGATTTTGAAGTCGAACCCTCGAATGACCATTATCTGTCCATCACTCATCAGCCAAGTTCATTATCTTCGACGGGCTCTGGGACATGGATTGTAGATTCTAATTGTAGTCCAAGCAGGGGCGTGGAATTGAGCTGGGTATTCAATCGGACGGATGGGTAGGTGTCTTCGGTAGAGGATGCACTGTATTCCAGAGTAACTGCTTGTTAAACCCGAAATGCTGTTAAAATAATTAAACAAAAAAGATGTCGCGCTAATGATGTGGAAATGCTTTAAAAAATTTAAAATCCAAATGAGCTGTCGCTAACAATTTTGACAATTGACAGTCAAATTATTTTCATTTTAAAATTTTTAAATCAGAATTTTTAGCTCAATTTTTAGCAAAATTTGGACTTGTCTTCCGCTTTGCTCTGTTTTTCATGTTGTTTTAGCGTGGGTTATAGTGATGTTTAGTAGAGAAAGTCAGGCGTGAAGAGACGGCGTCTGTGCCTAATACCATATCTTATTTACGCCACACGGTAACGGACACGCCAGCAGAGCATCCGTAATCCTGTTGTGATTCATTTAATGATTCACCTCACGTGCATTTAGAAAAATTTTCTAATCCAGTCGTCGTCACCCAAATCAAGTCATAACGCTCGCAATCAAAAATCAATTGCCAATTAGGGCCTTAATCAATTAAAACAAGAAAAGAGCTTGAGTACAACGAATGTGGAATTCACGTTCAGCATGAATAGATTTATTTAACACAAACCCTCAATGTCAATGTCAAGTCAATGGCTTTATTTACTCGTGTGCTTTACTGTCAAGTCAACTGAATAGTAATCNTTTACTGTCAAGTCAACTGAATAGTAATCTGATGACACGAATTCCACACGAATTAGCATTGCCCTGTGTGACAAAACAGAACAAAGTATTTAGTACACATATTGGGCATGGTCTTAATTAGCATGAACATGAGTGCTATGTGTACACATATTGGATAGGGGATGTGATTTGCATTTTGTCGCACTTTGTCACTTTTTTTAGATTGTTTACTGTTTAAATGTCAGGTCAAACTTGAGAAACTTCACCTACTTAATTCGTCATTGTTTAGAATTCTGAATTATATAAGCTCTTAAGGTAGTGTCACAAAATAGGCAATACCTATTCGGAATCTTCTAAAACATAAAAGAAAATCGGAAAATTTAAATGTATGCTTATGCATCTCTAAAGCTTGTTTCTAGTGATAGAAATTTTTTGAAATCATGTCTTACTGATTATTTAAATTTGTACTGAACACCTACTCGGTTTTATAGTAAGTACTGGCTTAAAGCATGCCAGAGAGATGCGATAAGCACTTTTTTGTGCAATTAAACAACAGTTTAAGCTGATTTAACGATAATCTTGTAAAGTTATAACCACTTCAGGATTTGACCTGCAAGTTTGCAAAACTGTATTTCTAAAGCTGGCAGATATAGCATAAAACACACACACTTCACTATTTTTTTGTTCACTATTTTAGCCCATTAAGGATACCTATTTCATGATTTTAGCGGAAATATGGTTCGAAATTTTAATTCAATAGGTTATATCTACTTTTAGGTTCAAATAAGCTACACACAGCATACAATAAATCTCATATTTGACAAATTCAATGGCAAAACATGTAAGTATATCTAGAACAAGAATAACGCAGTTTTAAATCCAATACCTGAGCTGGTAATTTTGCTCAAAGTAAAAAATATTTTGAACAGACACAGCTAATTACCCTCTTCTGTTATAACTGCTTTTAGCTTTTGCCACTGCCCTAGTCTTAATTATTACCTTATAACCTAAATTTTTAAACAAAGCAAAATCTTTTGAAAAATCTGCATCGTAATATTAACTTCATAATGCTTAGCCTTTTGTATTACATATTCTACTTAAGATTAGATTAGACCTCTTAAAACACAAACCCAAGCACCCAGCGAAAAAATTACAAAGCTTGACAATTGACTCCTTCAGAGCTTTCCCACTTTACTTTTACCACAATCTCATCCAACATCTCAAGCATCATAATTCTTTCTGCGTTAAACCTTTATAAATAATAATAACGAGGGAGTCGTAAATTATAGAGTCCCTCGCGTCACTTGTCAAGAAAGGCGCGTACTATATAGCCGCTAGCACAGATCCAGATTCACCCAAAAATAACAATGGGCCAAAAAGCCAACTAACACGGGAACGAGGGAGTGTTAAGGTAGCCCATTACCATGATCACCTGTAATCACGAAATGTTGTCTCTTTCAAAGGGAAATTGAATGGATGGACCAAAAAACGACAAGTCTAACCAAAGCTCTGTCATAGTTAGCATTATCTCATTGTTAGCAAAAGCATGGTGTTTTCTGAGCAGATCAGGGTTGCAAAATTTCGATTGACTTAATCCTTAGGGTTTTCAAAACACGAATCTGTTGGTTTTTTGTATTTCAGCAAGAAGCTCGGTAGGAAGGGGTGGTACCCTAAATCTCACCATTTTTTTCAAGGACTCCAAAATTTGGATTTCTTTGGAAAATTTCATTAAAAATACTTTTAGTTAATTTTTAAACATCCTGATTTTTTGTTAAAAATGCTGATGTTTTCGTTAAAAATCCTGACTTTTCGCTAAAAAGTCCTGATTTTCGTTAAAAATGCGGTGTTTTGGGTACAAAAATCCTGATTTTTCGTTAAAAAATGCTGATGGTTTTCGTTAAAAATCCAGATTTTTCGCTAATAAGTCCTGATTTTTCGCTAAAAATGCTAAGTTTTTGGTAAAAGAAAATCCTGATTTTTTGTTAAAATGTTGATGTTTTCGTTAAAAAAATAATGATAAATATGAAAACGAAACAATTACAAATTAAAACAATTAGGTATGGTATATCACGAATAAATATGACATGATCTTTAATTTTCTATATTTCACATCCGCTTTTGCATCCCTGTTAATTCGCAAAAGCACGAGACGTCCCATGCGAATCTCAAAGAATACATCCCCCCACGGATCCACTTATGCTCATACTCCTTGCTTACAAACCCTAACCCAAACTTTCTTACGACAACGAAATTCATTCTACTTTACAATAGTGTATTTTTAGTGTCACTGGCTCTTCTGGTCTACAGTCTCTGCTCTGTACAGGGCTAAACTCTGAAATTGGTAGTGTAATCAAATGGGGATTGAAGTCGGAGTCTCTCGCATTGTTGCATTCGAATTACGAAGAAGCACATGCCAGTACAGGACTTGAGCTCCTTCCGTGAAGCCAAAGCCACGCTATTCATTCTAAGAATTTTTGTTTCGTTTCGATTTTTTTTAAAGTGGTACACAGGGTACAGTCTGTTTACATTGTGAATGTAATTAAAGGAACAAATGTAGGCTAGGAGTAGAAATGGTGAGTGCTGTGGAGGTGAAAACATATTGCGGTAATACCCGGGTGTTTCCTGACAACTTGTGGGCATTTTCAGTGTTAATCGCTAGTGTCAGAGTGACTTCTTAAAAGAATGGGTCCACATGAACTGCAGTTTGAATTGGGATAAATTTTACAGTGACTTTGCTTAACTGGAGAGCTTACAAATTCAATGTATTTAGTACCGAAACTTTATTCAAATTTTATAGGTTTACTTAAGTTTTTGTGATATTTTAAAAATCAGTTACAATTTGGGCTCAAAGAGAATTGAGCCCTGATTATCCTGTGGTGATTATGTTTGGAAGGAGCGGACAAATGTTTCCCAGGGTAAGTTT
>VNWX01001425.1:0-15211 GCA_009869905.1 Ceratophysella communis | reverse complement strand
ATCGAGATTTACTATATAAGAATGAGAGCGAAAGCTTTCAGCTTAAACTCGCGCCAAAACGGCTTGCACGATAATGTACAGACCAACCAGACCGAACAAGAACGGTAGTTTGAATATTCAACCGATGCACAATGCACAAACCGTCGCGCGTCGTCAGACGCTGTTTGCATTTAAACACGTTGAATGTAGTATTTAATTTATCTTAGAAAATTATGAAGCAAGATTTATGCTTGCATTGATGTTAAGCTTCATTTGGGTCTTGCTTGACATGCATCAAAAAATACCATACTACCACTGCACTGCTATGCTGGTTTTGAATATTTAAAATAAAAAATGGCATTTTGATACATATCAAGAACCAAATGAAGCTTGACATTTAATGCAAGCATCTTGCTTCATAATTTTCTAAGATAATTTAAATGCTACATTCAACGTGTTTAAATGCAAACAGCGTCTGACCTGACGACACCTGACTACGGGTGTGTGCTGTGTGTGCATTGGTTGAATGTTCGAAGTTCGAACTACTGTTCTGGTTCTGGTTTGGTCCGGCCAATCTGTAGTTTAGCATTCAAGCCGTTTTGGCGCGAGTTTAAGCCGCAAACTTTCGCTTTCATTCTTCACACTCGTAGTCGTAGGGGGCACGCACACGGCATAAGTTGTATAATGTAACAAAATGTAACATAATATCCGTATGACGTATACGCCTGCTCTTGTGCGTGCGGGGCGGGGCGGGGCAAGCGCAGGGTCGTCTCGTCGGCAAAGTGCTAGAATGTTTTCCCGCTTACACACACACTCATGCATATTTCTAGGGCAGCAGCAGCAGCAGCGTCCAGAAGTAATTCAAGTGCACTTTTTTTTTTTATGTACAACAATTTATTATCTCTTCCACGCAATAACATTCGGTGTTTACATTCGAGTGCACTCGTATGAGGCAAGACGCGAAAGTCGACTTCCCCATTCGGGTAATCAATTGTGGCCACTTCGGGCTATAGCCAGAAATTGGGCAGGTTGTGCTTTTCAAATGGAGTGAGTCAAGAGCATAGTTGGGCAAATGGTCCTCCGGTCTCCAGGCCTCCTCCGGAGGCCCAAAATCTGCTGGAGGCCCGGAGGGTCGGAGGCCCAAAATCTGCTGGAGGCCCGGAGGGCTGGAGGCCCAAAATCTGCCGGAGGCCGAAGCCCTCCGGGCCTCTGAGTTTTGCCCAACTATGGTCAAGAGAGAATCCTATACCCTGAGAGAGAACCAAGAACGCCCAACGAACGTAGGAGAGCACGGCGGCCGGGGCCGTGCTCCGGAGTGCACGGCACGGGTGAGACGAGACGAGACAATCTTTTATCTCTGGACTGCGACTGGAAGCGGTAAAATCATTTTATAATTGAACCGGACCGCCACGTTGCGTTGTTATCGGCAGAATTTGCAACAATATTATATTACCGGCATTTTCTGGTTCCTTGATCGTCCTTTTGTCATTGTTGTTCGCTTATGCACATGTTATATCGAATCGGAAGCGTTTCAGACCAACGGTCAAATTCGCAACTTTTTTATAATTTATTAGTAGTATTTAGTATTCTAAGGCTACAGCATACAGCAGCAGCCTCTCGGGTTTACCGGGGACCAGTTTCTATAATTCAATTAATTATAAGCCGCGAAAAATTGCTCATTTTTTTCTTACAGGGTTTACAATGCTAAAGTGGGCGGGCTCTTGGAAGTGAGCACCAGAGTTTTGCATGTGCTAGGTACAGAAAAAGGCGGAGATCTAACATTTTCCATAATTTGTGATGAAAAAAATCGAACCAGTTCAAGTACTTACCATCACTTCGTGTGACCTCGAGTGCAGAGAGGACGGAGATCTTCTTTCTCTCAGGATTCAAGATCTGCTGACCGAACGGCGTCCATTAATTTTTAGGGGATTTGACCTTGGACCTTGTCAGGAGACGTGGAAGGCAGACTACCTGAAGTCCGTGAACCCTGATAAGAAGGTGCGTGTCCATCGGAGTTTGGTTCCAAGCTTGGATTTCCGGAAAAAGAATTTTGCTTATGAAACTCTCAGTTTCTCACAACTTATCGAGCATTGTAGCTCAACTGATAAGGAGGATTACCTGTACTTAAGATCTCTTGGAGACGACCCAAGGTATTCGAGCCGAAAGAATTTCCGCTATCAAACTGAAACCTAATTATCAGCATATAATGTAACGCTTCATTTTTACCAGGGGAAAGGACGTTGCCGACATATCAGTTCAGTTTCCAGAGCTGTACAAGGACCTGAAAATTCCACAGCTGTTTCCCAAGAGTTCTTTTTTCTCTTCGGTGTTTCGTATTACTTCACCGGGTCTTCAGCTCTGGACTCACTACGACACATGTAATAATATCCTCATACAAGTTCGTGGAAGAAAGAGAATTGTTTTCTTTCCACCTTGGGAATCGCTCAATCTGTACTTGGACGGAGACAAGTCACTTGTCCTGGACATTGACAATCCGGATCTATCAATCTACCCAGACTTTGAGAACGTCGAACGGTACGAAGCTGTTTTGGAAGAAGGCGATTGCGTCTTTATTCCTGCACTTTGGTTCCATAACGTCATTGCTCTCAACTTTAGTATTTCTGTGAATGTTTTCTGGAAGAATTTGGAACCCAGACTGTACGACGATAGGGATACGTATGGAAATAAGGATTTATTACCAGCTCAATCGGTAAATACTACTCAGTTTTTGCAATAGACAGGTACCCAAAACCCAAACTCAACACGTTTCTAACCGAATCGAAATATTTTGTCCCTTTTTATTTTAGAGTTTACGTTCTGTTGAAAAAGCTACATCGAACCTCAAGACCTTGCCTACCGAATACCAGGATTTCTACATTCGTCGAATGATTATCTCTTTGAACAAGCGTCTCGAAGATTTGAATCAGCAAAAAAATAAAAGCAAAATAAGTAATTAATAATTAAAGTTCTGAGGTATTTTTACAACTCAGTCGCAGAGAGACGATGGAGTTCGACATTTCTGTAAATCGTCGTAAAAAGGATAAGGGCAAGGTTTATGAAGGTAAAACGTAAAACCTTTATGCTGTTACTCTTATGTGCTAAGATTTCCGCGACACGGACGAAGCCGATGTTACTAAAGAGTAATATTATTTACAGAATACTTCTACGAATTTCTCAAAGAAAATTATTCCGAAGGTTTAACCAACCTACTTCTGGCCGAGGATAACAAGGAATCTTACACTGTTCTTGTAGAGTAAGAGCACTTCAGTTTTGAAAGTGATATTAGGACCGAAATATTTAAAAGTTCTAGCAACAGCAACCGATTATATTGTTGCACTTTATGTTAATTGCAGATACATGACCCTGAACGAACTTTACCCAGTTCTGGGTAAAAAATTACTTGAGGAACCCCTGTTTGTCCTCAGACAATTCGATCGAGCAGCCAAAACTGCTCTGGTTGACAAGTTAGAGGAGCTTCACAATAAGAAACAGGGCGGATTCAATCATCGCAACTTGACAGTCAAGCGTAATATTCATGTTAGAATCCATTCACTGCCTGAAGGAATGAATCTTGTTCGCCAGCAGTTCCCAGCTTCGCAGGATATTGGGCAATATATCTGTATTCTTGGCACAGTGATCAAAACAGTTAGTCCTAAACTCCTGGAGTATTCAAGGATTTACAAATGCTCGAAGTGCCGGAATACATTTGACATTGAAGCTCCACTCGAGAAATGGCATAGTTTTCCAAAAACCACGAAATGTCCCAACTTCTGTATTGACGGAAAATTGACTGCGGTACAAGATAGTAATCCAGCCAAAACTACGAGCAACGGAAGCAGCCTCTCCAAATATAAAGATTATCAAGAAATTAAACTGCAGGTATGGGGTTTCTATTCCATGGTTATTATTTGCAAAACAAAAATGAAATTAGAATAATTAGGCATTTGTTAAATAGGAACAAGCCCAGAAGCTGGATTTCGGTAAAATGCCGAATGCAATGTGGGTTGTTTTGGAGGATGACTTGGTTGACCAGTGTAAGCCTGGAGACGATGTGGCGATCTGGTGGGTTTCACTACACATACTTATCTTTAGTGCGAGTGCGCTCTGTCGCAAGATCTCGTACTTGTACTTTAACGGTGAATGAAATGTGAAATAATTAAACAACTTTGTGTTGACCTTTTTAGTGGAACTGCAGTTCTACGTTGGAAAAACTTCCGCAACGGAAAGAAAGCGGAAACCGAAATTATTTTCAAGGCCAGTTATGTTCAGGTGAGACCAGTTTTGATGCGTTCTTACGTAATCCATAATATACTAGCTTTATAACTCCATGATATTTAAACTTCTGCAGGTGAATAATGACCAGAGAGCCTCCATTGTTGTCACTGAAGAAACTGCAAAGTCAGTAAATGCATTTTGGAAGAAACACGAGTATAATCCGTTCAACGGAAGAAATCATATTTTATCGTCATTCTGTCCTCAGGTGAGTAGTGAATATGGCTGCGATGGGGTAATTTTGTATATTTGTTTCGGTAATTTAATTGCATTCTTTCATGACGCACAGATCTATGGAATGTACGTTGTGAAGCTAGCCATGTGTATTGTTTTGGCTGGTGGCGTTAGTAAAGAACGGAACGGCAATCGTGTTCGAGGAGAATCACACTTACTTCTGGTTGGTGATCCAGGCACTGGAAAATCTCAACTTCTGAAATACGTTTCTAAATTGTGCCCAAGATCTATTATGACAACTGGAGTTGGAACAACAACGGCTGGCTTAACGGTACAGAAAAACAAAATTATTCCTAGAACATTGTATTTTATTTATGCTAGGATGTATGTTTTACATACCCAAGCCACTCACTAACAGCAAAGTCGCTTCGCTGGCAGGTATCCGCAGTTAAGGAACAAGGGGACTGGCAATTGGAAGCTGGAGCTTTAGTTCTAGCTGATGGTGGGATTTGTTGTATCGACGAATTTTCGTGTATCAAGGAACACGATCGTACCAGCATTCATGAAGCGATGGAACAACAGTCAATCAGTGTTGCAAAGGCGGGTCTGGTTTGCCGGCTTTCGACTCGATGTACTATAATTGCTTCAACAAATCCAAAAGGGAAATATGATCCAAATGAGTCACTACCGTTGAATGTCGCCCTGGCCAGTCCTCTGCTTTCTCGGTTCGATGTGCTTCTAGTCCTCCGAGATGCCCAGCAGGATCAGTGGGATAAGTACGGAATTAAATATATGTATAAACTGTTGTTACAACTTCGGAATTAGCTTTCTGACTTCGAAATCTTCTCTAGCTTTGTAGCCGATTTCATATTAGAGGGCTATGACCCTCTCGAACGAGCTGTAAACTTATCAGAATTGGATTTATGGGATATGAACAGATTGCAATCTTACTTCGTTCTTATCAAGGTAAACTCGACTTCAAATCAAAAATTAAATGATTTAGGTTAATTCCATTGATACCGATTTTTACTTCGAACCCGGTATAGGATTTGAAGCCAGTACTATCGGACGAGGCGAATGAAGTTCTAAGCAGTTACTATCAGTTTCAACGAAGATCCGTGACGAGAGATGCGGCCAGAACTACTGTGCGTCTGTTAGAAAGTCTTCTCCGTCTTTCAGAAGGCCATGCTCGGCTCATGCATCGTAACGAAGTCAAGCTTCATGATGCTATAACTGCCGTTACAATAATTGAGTCATCAATGCAGGGCTCGGCTTTGATTTCTGAAATTGACAGCTTGCACACGAATTTCCCTGCTGACCCTATGCAGGAATATCGATCACAAGGTAAATTAAATCATGTATACGAAAGAATACCGCACCGGTATACCCGCTAACCATGATTCGAAGAATTATAATTTTACGGGCTCTGGATTTGTTACAGCTAAAGTGATCCTTATCAAGTTGGAGCTATATCACTTGTGGGAACAGGAAAAACAGTACTTGGATGACCTGACTTCAAGGAAGCAGCCCACTGTTTTTACACAAAGAGAGAAATCCCAATTCCAGCCACGCGCCTTCTGTACAGCAACGACACAACCGGACCCCGAGCTCGTTAACTATTCAGAAGAAGAAGATTTCGTAGAAATTCCTGACTCGGTAGAAAATCGAGACCCACCATTGAACAACGCTCATGTCGTCGAGGATGAGCCAATTGAAGAGGATGTGGTTGTTGACGAAGGCACTAACCACAGTTCAAGGTATTTCGGAGCATCAAGCAATAACAGTTCCGAGGGCACACCTGAGCAAAATCAAGTCTTTCAGCATGAAGAAGGCCATGCCCCAACCCCACGACCGGAAAGGAGTGGCAATGCTTCTCTTTTCGATTCTTCTTCATCATCGGATCTTGATACAATTTTCGAAAATATGGAGATTCCCGTTTTCTCTAGCCTCAGCTCACAAATAAGTGTACCAACTGATAGTAGGGGCGTTCTACAAAGTAGTCCGGTAGAATCCTTCCCTGGATCGCCAGAACTATTTCCGGTTCAGGAAAAGGCCCAAGCGAAAGCAAATCCAACTTTTCCTGCATCTGCTTCTAGTGTAGCGAATGAACCGGGGAAAGAAAAAACAAAAACTGTCGGCAATTCTGAAAAACCAGAACTACTACCTTTAGCTAGTTTCAGTCAAACTATGAAAGCTAAGCGCAGGAAGGCCGCTCAAGACAGGATGATGCGTTGGAAGCTAGCAAAGTTAGATACTTCATAGGCGTTGTACGAGTTTTATCTTTTATCCAAATGGCAAGTTTTAAGAATTATTCTCATTCCAGTTAGCTTTCATCGTTCAAATTAAAATATTATTATCTGGATGAAATAAATATTTCAAAAATTATTAACAAATTATAGGTTACTGATCTTGAGGTTAGCTCGTAGATACACTCAAAATCATATAAAAAGGCATTGTATAAAATAGGTACGTTCTATGAAACTTGGGAAGTCATGTTAAAAGTTAAGATGGCATTATAAAAATTCGGCCGTTTGTGTGTAATAGATTCGATCAGAGTTTGTTATTTGTGCGTCGTAATACGAGGATTACATAATAGGTACTACATATTCGCTCGCACTTAGGTATTTTTAATTGCCCTGCCGTAGAGCTCGGCTTTGGTGATTCAAGAACGCGCTCAGGAAGGAATTTACTGTCGTTTCGTAATCAAATCAGGGATTACTAACGTACGGTGTAAGGCTAATGGTGCTTACTTATATTTTTTAGTTGAGCTTTAGGATTTATCAGTTATTCTGAAGTAGCATTTACCAACATAGTAGAACGAAGTACCCAAATTTAGCTACATCAATCAAATACTGAAGAAGTTGAAACACAATACATCCGCATTTCAATCCGATTAAATGTCGAATGAACCCTGAACGCTTCATTTATCAAAAATTGTAATTCACCATGATTACACATCGTACTCCATTATTAATTCATTGACGTGTATTGTATACATCTGCGGAAAGTGTACAGAGTGTAAGTTGTAGTAGTCACTAGATTCGAGGTATGGACATGAAACATGGTTCTGCTGCATTGCCTGACGAAGCCGCTCATGCTCATCACCATCACTCACAAATCAGAATTTTCCTTTCAATTTTCTATGACTTATCGTTATCGCTCAATTGATAATGGAAATGAGAGTACCTGACAGACGTAGTTCGGAGTGATAATGAATAAATACACCAGTTTTTATCAAAAAACGGGTTGAAGTGGCTTTATGTTGTAGCCAGTAGTCCATTAAAATGTTCTAGAAATAACGAAACTCCAGGTGCTTTGCTGAAGGCAGGATGACACACTGTTAGTAATTTGAGCATAAGAATGACTGGATGACTTCTCGACTGACTCGTCCCGCATTTTCATATGTAAGTACCTTTTATTAGAGGAATACATTAAGCGTAAATGCGTGCCAACATTTTGGGGAAATCGAAATCAGTAACATACGAAATTTTCTCTCAAGAGCTTATATCGCAGTCCTTGTCACCAATTCAGTTTGACAATATTTGACCAGTGAAATGAGGTTTTGGGTAGGAAATATTAGCTCTAGTTCAAATCGCGGAGAGGCTTTTTATCCCGCAGCCGATAAAATCAATAGGCCAATTTCCTTGTTGAGTGTAGAGAGAGTGTAGGTGTCGTTTCCGTTTAATACAAAGCACAATTAAAGCCCACGGTTTTCCTTATTTTTTTGCAATTCCGCAATTCCACATCAGAACAGCACTATCCAGAAGAGGATTATAATAATTTTAAGTACGTATAATAGAAGTACGAAATAGCCGAAGAGTGACTCATTCTACAAACCTCTAGTCCTTCCTTAAAACAATAACACAGAGCATAGCGGGGTGACCGCGCCGCGACCAGTACTGTGTGTATCTGCAACCGAACAGCGAACTGTGATTTTTTTAAACATCGTATCGTTTGTAATTATTTACCGGAGTCAGTAAAGAACATTCCAGAGCAATGTCGAAAATGAAGCTATTTAGTTGTTACACGTCAGTTTGTACTAATCGTATTTTATATTTCTTCGTGTTTACCTGTGCTATTCGAAGTGGTCTCTGCTCTCGAATTGTGTTTCAAAATGGAGCTTACAATAATATTTTAGTGGCACTTCATCCGGACACGGATCCAACAAACTGCATTGAGCTAGTTCAAAATATTTCGGTGGGTGATCTCTGAATCACTATAGCTAGCAATTCTGTTATTAAATCTAAAGTTTGGGTTGGGTATAAATCATACCAAGTCATATTAAGAGCGTCAAGATACGTAATCGATGTAATTATAATTTTATAGGAAGCGTTCCGAATAGCATCAACAACTTTAGCGCAGGCCACCAATGGGCTCAGTCGTTTCGGAACAATCCGAATTCTAATACCACGAAACTGGGGTGCTGGAATGGGTGGAACTTGCAATATTCCTGCACAAAACATTACCGAGAGCCCGATTTATAATTCTTACGAAAATGCGGGTAGGTATATGGCGTTTCGCTTTAAACTTTCGATTCAAAAAACCGCAATTTTTCTGGGACTACCTACTATAGATTTCAAAATCGGAACGAAGCATCCCTTTGCCTCAAAACTACCCTGGACGAAACAATACAAAGGATGTGAGAACGAATCCGAAACGATATTCGTTCCGTCGGAATTCTTGACATCTTCGAATTTCGACACGGCCACACGGGGAAGAATTTTAATGCATGAATGGGCCAAATTTCGTTACGGCGTTTTTGAGGAATTCGGTTATCATAATGATCCCATATTTTCACCGTGCTATAGCATGGACGGAAAAGACTGGTACACTTCGTGCTCCGATGTACAGATTGAACCGTTGAGATTGAGAGACAGGTTAGTTAATTTGTTTCAAAACATATGCCTGTAGTAATACAAATTTAAAACATTTAACTATTCTTACGCGGTAGCCTCACGGAGCCTCTAACAGACGAAATTTGCAGATTACTTCTACAGCAAAAATCTACCAACATTACACAAGCCCTTAGATCTGCTACTTCATCTATCATGTTTGCACCACATTTGGGCAATGTAATCAGAATTACTTACAAATCAAAATTGCGGTACTCAACTAAGAAGACTTATAAAAAATATATGAGCCGTTAATATTTCTAGATGGTCAGTTTCTGCAACAATGAAACTCAAGTCGGTCTAGCTCCTACCAAACATAATGTTCTGTGTGAGAGGAAAAGTGTCGCTCAAATCGTTTTCTCGCATCCTGATTTTCAGCAAATTATTAAGAACATAGACTCTGACGATCCGGCATCCATATTTCCAAATACCAGGCGTACACAGAACCGGGCGCCCAGAATTGAACCTGTTATCACGCTGATTCGTAAAAGCCAGGTTTTGGGTCAGGGATTCGCATTTCTCCTGGAAGATGATGCATCCATTCGAGAATTCGTAAGCTCATAAAAACAAAGCGCACTGAAGTTCTGTATCACTGATAACTGATAACCTGTACCGATGGTTGAATGGTATGTAGGGTCGATTACAACACGTAAAACAAGCAATAGCTCAAATGCTGCGCTTAGCTCCAGATCAAACCAACATTGGAATTGCCCGTTATGAGGGAATTGGGTTCACGTTTACTCTTAATAAACTGACTGATGATCTTGCAAGGAACCATGTTCTCAGCCTAATTCCTGGAACCAATACACTGGGTTTATTGGACACGTATAAAGTGTCTCGAAACAGCCGGCTTCTTAAAGACAAGATTCAATCACTCAAAAATATTCTGCAGGCACTTTCGGTAACTAAATTATTCCAAAGCTCGAATGAATCATCAATGAGTTTCCACTGAAAAAAGACTTGACTTGCTCAGCTCCATCAGGGCATCAACTGGGAAATTATCCAAGTCACCAGCTCTCCGCCGGTGGACATTGCAAGTACACTCGATGCCATTCGCCAAACGGATCATTCCTTATCGATCCTGACCTTCAACCAATCTAAAGATTGGCTTCAATTCAACACAATTCCTAATACCAACAAGCTGATCTTCCTGCCGCAGTGCGCAGGAGATGACCTTGCCTGCCATGGAATCACATCATCCCTTTTCGTGGACCATTTTGCACAGATCTTCCCTACGAATTCTTTGCCAACACGGTTCACTCACAAGGTGGTATAGTAGATGTAGATAACAACAACAACACAATGTCACGCAATGTCCGATCAGGACACACGTCAGGATGATTCAATTTCGACATGAATCTTTGCAGGTCATGGATTTTTTGTTTGACGGTGGGGCGGTGAGGGAGTTCACGATAAGCGAAAATATTTTCGTTGGAAATATGAGCAGATTTTACTTCTTCCTTCCTGTTTACGAAGAAAATACTGTTCTGTCTGTTCAATCGCCAAGCGGGGTTAGGTGTCCTGGCGTTCCATTGCTGAGCTACAGTCTCGTGATGACTATTGACACTGCTCAGTGTCCATATCAGGTACTTTAAATTCAATTTAAACTATTCATATGTTTATGTTATTATGTTTCGAAGGTTCGACTGCGGTCAACTTATACCCCCACTTTATAAATCAAGGTATTATCAAGGCATTAAGCCATATTAACTGCTAATCATCCTTTTAAAATGCGTTTCAGATGGGAACCTGGAAAATAAGCGTTACCGGATCGGAAGCGGCTAATGGTTTCCAGTATACACTTCAGGGTTATGCAGAAACCCTTGGTACCGACCATGACCTCATAGTAGCCAGTTCGTATGGAAGAAAATTGAGTGCCGAGATTTTTCCGAGGATGATGGGCGGATTGCCAGTCTATGTTTCCGTTAGTTATAGCTTGAAACAAATTTTCAACATTTCAGTTGACTAATTTTTGAAATCTGCAGGTTTCAAATCAGCGGGAACAGCCAGTGATCTCTGCTTCAGTAGAACTGAAAATCTTCCATTCCAGTCAGGATTTCAATAATTCCGGCAAAATTCGCCTGCTGGACAATGGATTAGACCCAGATTTGACTGCTAACGATGGCATTTACTCCGGATATGTTACGAGTTATAATTTGGATCCGTCCTTCCACTCTGGTCAAGTTTTAGTAACAACAACTGCCGGAATATCTAGAGCCATTGACACGTTAAGCTCTTCTGGTGACGCCGCTTTACTGGAGCCAAGCATGGCACCCAAATGCTGCGGCTCATCAGTTCCCTTTCAGGAAACGAACAGCGTTGGAAATTCGGCCTACTCCATCGTTTTACCTTCATTTCGAACCGGTGAATCAATCAGTGCAACAGATGACATTCTACCACCGTCTCGTATTTCGAAGATTTCGATAATCGAAGCTAGCCAGGTGTATATGATTCTCGAATTTACTGCACCGGGGTCAAACTATTCTACCGGCACCGTGAGCAATTACGATATTTGTTGTACCAATTCAACAAGTGGGATTTTGGACGATAGTCTGTGCAAATCCGTGGCGTCGAAGGAGTGTTTACCAGTGGAAAGCGGGACTGTCCAATCCTGCAGGATATTTCTACGGGATATCGGTTTAGGATTCTTCAATTATACTGGCCCTGAA
The DNA here is from genome assembly GCA_009869905.1 of Ceratophysella communis. NCBI lineage: Eukaryota > Metazoa > Arthropoda > Collembola > Poduromorpha > Hypogastruridae > Ceratophysella > Ceratophysella communis. Next base: position 3,225 of record VNWX01001425.1, on the reverse strand, counting down.
CCTGGGAATCCGACAACCCCTGACGTGCATTCTCTCTATTGCAGTCTGAGAGGCGTAGACAGTTCCAAAAACTCCGGACCATTGTCCTATACTCTCTTCGAAGTTCTTATCGACTCTCAGATCATAGCGGAAGGTTACGGAGAGTGCAATTCCGTCTCGGACGGTTGTTTACCGATAACTGTCTTCTGGGTACTCATTGGCTGCGCTGGATTCTTAATGATTTTGATTTTCATTCTTTTGCTTTGCTGGTTCTGTTCCTCCAGGAAGAAGAAGAAAGAAATAAACAAGGCTTCGGCTGATGCAAATTCTGTTCGCTACATCGGTGGGTTTCCGGATGAGTCGGGGAACGCAGCTCTTCATAACGTTTACATCAACCAAGCTTATATTCAAGATTCCAACGGTCATTTGAAGCTTGTCGCCAGTGACGGGGAGCTCATTCCCTTTGATTCCATCGAAAATGGCCGATTTCCATCAGAACCTAGTATTCGGAGAAGAAGTACTTCAGGAACGGAAGACGCATCCCGAAAGCATGTTTCCTGGAATGGTGGAGGGGAGAAGGATATGCCGGTGTATTTTTCCGCTGACAAACCGGAAAACCATAGCAGTGCAGTGTCACTTCCACAACTGGAAACTTCGTCCCCGACACCCAAGAAGCCGTACTCAGCCAGCAATCCCCCAAGACCCAGTGACGATCGGGCATCGCTTCAACTGCGATCAACCTTTCGCCCGGCTTCGGAATCTTCGAACACCTTGAGCTTGCCACGAATTGGTAATTCCCAGATTATTCCGTCCATCAACTCCACTATTGAACAGCAGGAAGTGGGACCAGTTTACGCCTCTGTGACTCGTGCTGGGCGAAAATCCAGTCCGTACTCCAGTGGGCAAGGCTACACACCCAGTTTCGGGTCGCCGTTGTCTCCACAAGCTCCAGACATCGGGGCTAGACCGGTAACACCACCAGTTTCATACTCCATTGCCTCAAGACCTGCGAACCGTACACAACCGGCTGTAGTTGTTCCACCAGCCAGAACTCCTGGAATTGTGCCATCAGCAGTAGTTCCAATGCCTAAATACATCCATAACCGTCCACCGATTCGGATGGATCACTTTCCCTCGTCAGAAAGTGAAATTTACAGTGATATGAGCCATATAATGCCGAATTATAGGCGTCCAGCATCAGCACAAGCTCCAGTCTCGGCGTCGCCGGCACATAATTTCAGTCGTGACGTGAGTACTCGGCAAGAAATTATTGGCCCAGGTACTAGAAATAGTTCTCCGTCTAAAGCTATAAGCGGATTAGGACGAAGGGAAGGTCCGAGTGGAGACGTAAGTCGCCCACCAGTTTTTCCTCCGCCGCCACCCCCTCCTCGGCAAACGTTTCCCAGCACTTCTCCGCCGCGAAATCAGGAAGATGACGAATACGACGATGACAGCGACAACTGGGACAACTATGAAGACTTCCAGTTTAATAACCCTGGAGCGGGTAGTTCATATGCTTAAAATTATCATAGAATGGAAACTGGAACTCGGTCACATAAAGTTAAAATTATACGGGTTACTAATGTATACAATTAAAAGCTGATTTCACTAATAAATAGAGATGAGCTTTCCTTGCTGATCATGGCGATCTCTAGTTTATGCATGCACATGATAATTCATGAAATAATCGGAATTACCAAGTAACTTTTATTGTTAGTTTATGATCAGTTTTAAATATAGTACTGTACCGACTCGTTTACCAGATAATCTTCGATGCCAGATACCAAGTTAAAATCCATTATTTATCTTTAGCGTCGTTGACACGCTGCATTTCGACTACGATTACAATTAGGTTTAATATTAGAAACTTTGCACATGGAGAAGCAAATCTGTAATCGAAATTCAGGTAGAGTAAGTCAGGCCAGGCGCTGTTTCAACGTTTAGCTTCCTAAGTGGACAAAAACATTTGCAAAAAAATAAATTCATTTAATTGCAAATTAGAAATGCATCCTATATCTCTGCAGTTTAGTACCTATTTATAAACAATTTTGACCTGACTCTATGACTTGATTTAATTTGCCACCGTAGTCGGGTCCTAACACCATCTTTTTGTCTGAGAATGATATTAATGAAAAATATAGTTAGGATTTAAAATAAAATTCAATGGGTCATTCAATTCATCATAGAAAATGGAAGGTTCTTCAGGTGGTGGTGGTGGGATGCGTCTGGCTGGCGGTGGACGAATCCGTACTTCTCGATTACCCCTAAGCATGGGTACAGTGAATTCTGGCTTCTCCACTGGTTTCTCGAAATTGGCAAATACCTTTTTATGATCATCATAGCCGGCATAGGGAATGTAGAACTTGGGTGGACGAAGTAAGCCAGCATACATGTCCTTCAATTTTTCTTGATCCAAATATACGAACGGAACTGTGGCTCGTTCGCCCAATTTGAGATTATTTAGATCTGGGCATATTTTCTCACCGCGAAGCGACCTATCGTACTCTCTCATCATCTTATCCAGCATTGTCATTGCTTTGCTCAAATCTTGACGCAGATCAAAAAAATCTTCACCTCTAAATTTGACCAACGGAACTGTAAGTGGAAAAGAGTGTTATTTATGAGTTAACACTCGTCTTTTCTGAATACTGAAAAAGCGTGGTCACAGTTATTTCAAGCAGACTATACTGGTAGTCTAAAATTATTTTTAGAAACAGATTTCAATATGTTTTCAGGCCAAACACAATTTTAGACTAGGCCATTTTATAGCATTTTTAACACTTCAGGAATTCAAAAGCTGCTAATCGGATACTAATAGGTCTTCAATAAATAAGTGAAAAAATATTTTTAGTAGATAACTAATAATGATACTTACCACCATACTGAGCAACAGAGCGCTCATATCCACGCTCAGCTATTTTTTTACGATTCTCCATGTCTCCACGTAGAACCAAAACAATCAATTCCAATTTCATATAGTGACACTTCATGACCTCAGTGATACCTTTCACGTATGATGCTGGTGTATCATCCGGAATTCGAACCCTGAAAGTAAAAGTGTCGGATTATTAGTAATTGTTATTACCCATATCAAAATGTCAGCTGATTTTAACGAGGAATCATTTGAAAGAAGTTTAAATTGATTTTGATCAGGTTGAATTTAAAAAGTCGGTCACGGTAAGGATTAAGACCCACGCGGTAAACACCAATGGAGAAAGCATGAAGTAAACACCCCATGGTAAACAC
>VNWX01001424.1:0-15214 GCA_009869905.1 Ceratophysella communis | reverse complement strand
CTTTGGTACCAAGCTTTGATTAATCATTATTTAATTTTTTATAGGAAAATTGCACATCAAAGCCAGCGTTATCGAGAATAAAATCCGTGAGACTTGTTTCGGCATTACTTCAATACTTCTGATGGGTGTTATAGTATCGTTTTCACTACTTTTCGCAGTAATGCCTCGAGGATACTTTTACGTATATTCAGTTTTGCCAGAATATTTGCAAGATAGCGGTGTTGTATGGGTCGCGTGTTTTCTGATCGAAGCAACCACCGTATCTCAAGGGGTTATACTATTCTCTACTGCTTGTAACTTTGTGTATATTTACTTCTTCAGTACCAATTTTTGGTTAAAGAAGTTCTGGTAAGGACAAGATTTGTAATTTTTGGAGTTGAATTGAGGCTAAAATATTTCAGGCAAAATATTTAAACACTTTTAAAATTAATCTATTATAGCGTGGAGCTGCCAGCAAAAAATGGCGGGCCTTATGGAATTGATAACGATTGGCTTGATCAATCCGTTCTTATCTACAAATCCTGCTTCATATTGAATCAATTGTACAACACTAGTCTAGCCTTAATTTTTCTACCAAACTTCAAGGCCCTTTTATCAATTCTATTCGTTTTTGCGACTACCGCTTTAATTCGTCTGGCCGGTAGCTTGGACGCCATTGTCATTCTTGGCTGTCTCTGCTTGTTTCTAATTGCCCCAATGGAGTTGATACCTTCGGCTTATATAATGTCACAGCTTTACAAGCTATCATCGAAAATCCAATGTAACGCAACGAATTGGCCGAAACAGCAAGAACGTGTAATCGTTTATAAGAAAACACTGAGAGCATTGCTTCCGCTTAGGTGTCAAGTGGGAGGTCTGTATTTCATGGAAAATCAGGCTCAACTTACTGAAATGGGTAATTTAATCAACTGGACGATTTATTTGCTGATCGCGGTGAAGAAATAAATTTGGATAGATACAAAAAAAACTGCGATTTGCCAGTAGGAATTGAAATGTGTAAATGAAAGTAGTGCTAGATAAGAAATAAATATGTGCACAAATAAACTAAATTTAAATATGATTAAAAATGTCTCTCCAGAGAGCTAATAATAAATCAATTCCCCAGGTCGACATCAACACTGAAATGCATCGACTTTGGTAAAGAATTGGCAAGGTAACGTAGTTTGTGTTTACGTAGATAAAGGCAAGTGCAGAAGCAGAAACTATGCAAGTACGAAATCAAGATTAGATTAAACTTTGAAACATTATGGCTTTCAGCTTTCATTGTTTTTAAAATCGATTTTGGTGTAGTGTACTTTCGTTGCGGCGCAGCGGGCCGACGATTTCATGAGAATGTGACAGCGGCAACTCTTTTCCTTGAAAGTTTGTTATCGTTGTTCATGCATGCATTCCCGTTTACTTACAGTTGTTGTATGTCCATTTTTTGCGGGCGAATCTTGCCGCATTCTCCGACGTTAACCTTTGCAGGCCGAAATACATTCTACAATGTGCAAAGTTTCCAAACCGCGACACGACATGACGGCATGGCAGTAGTGTGACTGGAGGCCATAATTCGAGGAAGTAGGCATAGAAAAACCCAAGCTTGGACCTCCTTGTTTTGGCTGTCTGTCATCTTTCGCCAGCCAGCCGAACCCGATCATGATCATGATCATGATTCATTCATGATTCATGATTCATGATGGTCCGATCTCTCCTCTGCTCTGATCTGCCATCTTCCGGTGTCCGGTCGAAATTTTTATTCCCACGTTCGTTCACTGCAAAATTCTAGCTTGTTTTTTTGTTTGTGGAGTGTGAAGGTTATTTTTTTTTAAAAACAGTACAGTGCATCCTGTTAGCAGTTATTCGTTAACTGCTGGCTAACTGTGCGTCTATCTCGGCTTGGGATTAGACGGTTCACGGGACAGCAGCGGACGGGACGACGAGGTGACGGTGACAGGGGACTCAAAACATGCCTGCTGAAGGGAATTTGCAGGTGCTCTTCGAGCATGCGGCCGGATTCGCTGCATTTAAAGTTCGAGAATTCGAGGAAGAGAGCATGTTTATGGCTGAGGTAATCAAAAGCGTACTTCGTAATGCCCTACACCTACATGATCTTGATTTTAGATTTTCCAATTTCCACTCGTGAATTACAAATTACAAAATCAAATATTTACTTTCGGTAAGGTTAAAGGTGATATCGATAGTCGATATTCGATATGATATTCTGTTGTGTTGTCAGTTGTAATATTGCATGCATAAGTTTGGCTGCGGGAACGTATGACGCGGCTAAATTTCAATAAATTTTGAATAATGGCTTAAAAATAAGCCCATTCCAAATTCCTGTATTTTAGAATCAAATTAACCCAAAACCCAACTTTGTAGGTAGGTATATACCGTACTCGGACTCGGGTCGCATTTGATATGCGTGGCCTATCCCCTTACTGGTCGCATGCTATATCAGTTCCGGTATTGCAACGTTCAACTTGATTTGATTTTAAGGATTCATGGATTACCGATATACTCCCAACAGGTTTCAGAGACTGTACGAGACTACTCGAGATTTAAAGCTGTCGTTCAGTTGGTTGGATTCAGTCCGTTTAAAACCGCCCATGCCGCTCTCGAAAATTTGAACGCTATTACTGAGGGCATATTGCCAGATGACCTCAAGACCTTTTTGGTTACGCTTGGAGTGAAGAAATTGTCCCTTGGTGTGGCTGAAGGAAAACTGGCCTCTGCAATTGCAGAATGTTTTCCGAAAATACAAATTCGAGTTGGAACGCTTGTTCAGGAGCTGATGAGAGGAATTCGGACCCATTTCTATAAAATGGTGAAGGGACTGACTGGTGAAGCAGGTAATCGCAGTTTCCCTGTTGAAGTTTTGAATTTGAACGTAATTTTTAATTCCATTTTCTGACAAAATTTAAATTGAATATAACCGATTTCGATCCTATTTGTACAGGAAGCAAGTCCCAGCTTGGACTTGGACACGCATACTCCCGTTCGAAGGTCAAGTTCAACGTTAATCGAGCTGACAATATGATCATTCAAGGAATAGCGCTGTTGGATCAATTGGACAAAGATGTGAACACATTTTCGATGCGGATTCGCGAGTGGTATTCTTACCATTTCCCAGAGTTGGCTAAAATCGTTACCGACAATTACACATACGCTCGAGTTGTGCATTACATCAAGAATAGGAAGCAACTGGACGTTTCTAAGCTGCCTAGAGCTTGAGGAAGTAATCGGAGATTCTTGGAAAGCCCAAGCGGTTTTGGATGCTTCAAAGTCCTCAATGGGAATGGATATCTCACCAATTGATTTAATCAACATTGAGCGATTTGCTTCTCGCGTGATGAAGTTGGCGGAATACAGACAGTAAGTTTTAAGTAAAGTTTTTGAATTCTCATAGTTCTGAACATACGAGAATCATATTTAGCCCAACATTACCAACATGTTATATGTTATATTATAACTTATAACTAGGGAATAGTCTGAAACGCGTCTTTTTTTGTCTGTGTTTCAACAATTCAGGCTTTATGCGTTTATAATGCGTTATTCTGACTTTGCTACAGAGGGTTGTTCTCTTATTTACAATCAAAAATGAATGCCGTTGCCCCGAACTTGACTACGCTTCTTGGAGAAACGGTTGCTGCTCGTTTGATTTCACATGCTGGATCTCTGACCAATTTAGCCAAGTTTCCTGCTTCAACGGTGCAGATCTTGGGCGCAGAGAAAGCACTTTTTAGGGCCCTGAAGACTCGTGGCAAGACTCCAAAATATGGACTTTTATTTCATTCTACATTTATCGGTAAGGATACCTACTTCATTTCCTCGACTGAAATTTAAAACTAGTTGAACTTGTTTGTTGCAACTTTTTAATTTTTAGCTTTATAAAATTCGGAAATCGTCACAAGTTTATTTTTTTTAAAGGCCGAGCAGCTCCCGCAAACAAAGGCCAGATTTCACGATTTCTCGCCAATAAATGTTCAATTGCTTCTAGAATTGACTGTTTCACGGGTAAGTTTGATTGGCTTTTACAATAAATTGCAGTGAAAATCTTTTTCTGAATAATCTGCGACCCCAAGTTATCTATATTTTTAGAAACCCCAAATTCCATATTCGGTGGAATGCTACGCGAACAAGTTGAAGAACGTTTGAAATTTTATGACAGCGGTGAAGTTCCGCGAAAGAATTCGGATTGCATGGCAGATGCGCTGAATGAATCTCAGCTTCTTTCTGTGTCCATGTTAGCTGAAATGGGGTTGGATGATGATGATGACGATGAGGAAGAGGTCAAGAACAAAAAGGATAAAAGAAAGAAGAAGATTAAAGTAGAAGTTAAGGAAGAAGAAGAACCTCTTAAGAAGAAAAAGAAGGTCAAAGAGGAAGCTGAAAAAGCTCTCCCTATTCCTGAACCTTCTAAGACTAAAAAGAAGAAAAAGGTCAAAACTGAACCAGAAGAAGTGCTTCCTGAGCCTGCAAAGAAGAAGCGAAAGACGAAGGCTTAATTTAATATTTTTCTATCTCAGTTTTCTTCAATTTACTCCAAAACACCTTTAAATCTCATTATTTATTCAAAAATTTTCTGTATTTCTGTGTTTGGAGTTTTGGACGTTTGAAATTCCGAATCTTACCTCTTTTTAAAAAAAAATGGAATAGTTCGAAAGTTGAGAATACGGAATAAAAATTGATCACCTCTTACGCTTAGCAATTGGCAATAGTGATTTCAAGGCTATCCTGGGTTAAGTTCAAAATAAAGTTTGTGGAATAATTAAGAATAAATGGGATTTTCCGGTGAAGTTATTTTTATTGTTTATAGTTTTCGTGCAGGTAGCACGCCATTGCATTGTTCTGGAATTTTTTTGGAGCAGCTAGCTGTTGATCCGAAAACGGCTTAAAGCTTTACATAAACAACACACAACGGAGATCACTGAACTTTCAGGTTAAAAATTCAATTATTCTGATTAGAAACAACTTCGATTTCGGGATTTAGGTTTTTTAATATTACTCTAATAATAATATTAATCTTATTACTTTTTTTTTTTAGTAGTTCGAAAATTCTTTTTGAGATCGAAAGTCTAGCAGAGTAGGAATTGAAGCCGAAACTGGAGGGAAACCTAAAAAACATATGAACTAAAGCGGGAAGAGATTTTGAAACCCCCTGAAACAAATTTCTATTTCTACATTCTATTTAGTTTTGGTTTGGATATTTGATTTTTTTGACAGCCAACAGTTTTTTATAGTTTACGAATGCCAGTAGTATGTAATATTTGAAAGAAGAATAGTATTTATTACCTTCATTACCATGGAGGAGCTGCCTTTAAGATTTGATAACAGCAAATTAGCTGGATTAAAGGTGTACGGAAGAAGACGGAAGCCCGCCTCGCCGAGATTAGCTGCACCCACCAATTTACAGACAATATCTGTAATACCTGAGTTTGCTAGCGATGATGCTGCCCCCCGAACACATGTATTTTCCGACAAGGTCAATGTTAAATCTGGGTAAGAGATATATCTTATATCTTATTTTATATTTCATTTAAGTATGCATAAGATTTGTTTTAACTTTTATATTTAATATCTTGCGAGTGATCGTAATAAATTATAGCTCTGCGGCATGCACACTGCACACTGCATGCATAGTAGCCTGTATCGATATGTAAATGCTTAATGCACGTCTTTGTTTCCTAAAAAAAATCCTTAAATTATGTTATATTTATCTAGGTCCTCGAGAAGAAACGTTAACTCAAGCCATAAGCCGTTTATAGATGATGGTAGATTGCGATGCTTGAACTGTGCGATGATACTTACTACACAGAACCAAAGGTGTAACAAAATCTCGGCTGTGCTTGGGAATATTAAGATCAAAGGCACAACAGCTTCAGAATCTGGTGAGATCATGTCCTACTGATTATAAGAGCTTTAACGAGGGTCGACTGTTTAAAATAGTACAATGCTCTTCTCACAATTTTACAGCGCGTTTTAGTTCCTTTGATGTCAAAATCACCGAAGCACTAGACGTTGTTTTTGGTCTAACCAAAGGAAGTGAAAAACTTGGCTATACTTTAAATGAGGAACGGGAATCACTGTGCTTTCAATGTACCACTCTTCTAGCACATCTCTACACCAGCTTCATTGAGTTCGTGGATTGTGCAGAACCTCCTTCTTTGCTTGGAAAAATTCTTGCATTTAACAATTCTTTAAATGAATTCCATTCAAGCCGGATCTCAAATTTAGTCGAGCAAAACAATAATTCTGNAATTCTTGCATTTAACAATTCTTTAAATGAATTCCATTCAAGCCGGATCTCAAATTTAGTCGAGCAAAACAATAATTCTGAAAATGTTTCTGAGCCTGAGCTGAACTGTAGATCCTCTTCGCTCGCAGATGACGACCATAGTCAAGGCTATGATTGCCGAAATTCTCCCGAGAAGAGTAGAGAAAAATTTGGCACAAATAGTATGCGGCCTACAGCTGCAGGTACTTTCGATTTCGATTGTTTTTGGGTTTCAATTAAATATTAAGTGTAATCAGTAATCAGATGAGATCAAATTATTGACCTACTAATACTGTGCTATCTGCTCAATATTATACAGAGAGTGCCAGCTGTAGCACAAGGCCCATTACCGATCCTCAGATTGATTTAGTTGAAAATCCAGATAAGGAAATTTTTACATATAGCACATTTAAAGAGATTTCAAGCACGAGATTAAACGAGGCAACCAAAAAAATACGGGCGAGTAGACCTGTTGCACTAAAATCAACGGTAATCGATTTTTTGGTCTTGTAATTATTAAAATGTGATGTGTAATACAACCTAAAGCTGAATTGCATTATCATTTTCAGACCGTTACTACACGAACTCAGCCGCGTCCGCGCAAAAAGGGCCCATTTAAGCCAGTGGGACCTATCAATCCTTTGATTGCCGGACACCCAATTAGTCAGAAATGCAACGTTTGCGGCTATTTCGTTCAACGTTTTATTGAAATGCACCAACACTTCCTCATATCCCATCCAGAACGATCCGACGATATCGAAACCTTGAGTGTTCTAATTGATGAACAAAAGAGAAGAATCCGCAAACCCTTGCATAAAGGTGGAGAGCGTACCGACAAGCGCAAATGCCCAGAGTGTGACGAATATGTTAGCGCTAGGAAGTTCAAGGGTCACAAAAAAAGTCATTTGGAACAAAAGTACAAGTGTATTCCTTGTGGGACTGATTACAGGACAGTAAGACTGTTGCAAGCCCACAATAGCATTGAACATAAAAAGCCTCGTAGTATTCGTGAGAAGAAACAAAAGCAACGTTCGAAACCACCACGGGTGACTAAACTCTTTTTTAATATAGTGATGTTTTTGTTTGATATCTCCAAGCAAATTCCGTCCGAAGCATACATGAGATATTATTCTGAATTACAGGTTCCGCACGGTAGTTTCGAATGCCCAGTCTGTCCTGATCGAACATTTAATCGAAGCACAAATTTAAAAATGCATTTAGAAGCAGCTCATCGACCCAAAATCACAGTTCCGAAGAAATACAAACACAAGGAGAGGGAATGTCCCGTATGTGGAAAGGTTTATCAGACTTCGATCTCCTATCTGAAGCACTGTGATTCACATAGGGAAAAGCGGTTCAAATGTGAGCTTTGTCGAGTTCAGATAACCACGGAAAAACGGTTGAAGTGGCACATGCTTTACAAGCACGCAGAAAAGCCTTACGTATGTCCACATCCATCATGCGGGAGGTCATTTAGAGGAGAATGGTTACTTAGAGTTCATTCAGCAGTCCACAATACACCTCGGGTGGTAGCCAGTGCCTTCAAAGTCCCGTGCACTTACCAAGGATGCACAAGGATATTCAGGAATGACGCTGACCTGAATCGACACATATCAGTTCAACATCCTGTGGAAAGAAACTTTGTATGTGAACAGTGTGGAGCATCCTTCAAACTGATTGCAGGCCTCAGAATCCATGTCAGAAAGGTCCACCTGAAATTAGGTCGTAAAACCTTGCGACTACGAAAACCGAACGAAATTATTACTAATACATGTCAACGCAATTTAACCAAACCAGCATTGTTTAAATGTCCGCGAGAGAACTGTGGCAGGATACTCAAAGACAAGAGTGCTTATTATGCACATCGACGAACTCACTTTGATCAGCTTGTATTTAATTGTAATTTCTGCCCCAAGGGCTTCCCTACTGCAAACGGCTTGCATCAACATCTCAAGTCGAATGTTTGTCCTGGCCAAAATTTGTCCGAAACCGCAGATCACCATTCTAAAATCTCTAATGAATTTATTGGGTAATGAATTTTTGCTTTCCTGTAATTGCGAGCTAATGCCGTACTTCCAATTCAAATAAAAACTGAAGATAAGTTATCCCGAAACAATTATTGGTAGTAGCAGTTATTTTGAGTAAAATTAGGCAGCAAATATAAAGTGCGTTTCAAACGGTCTTTTTGCTGAACTGTCGAGATGAAATAATAAATTACGTTGTTACACGTGATAATAAGTTCACTTATCTTTAGAATAGAAAACAATAAGCTTAAAACGTATTCTTGTAAAGATTAAATATACCGTAAAATTTTGAGGAAGAGAGAATATTACCCAGGATATGCTATGACGCTAAAAGAAAACGAAAGCACTAAAATTAACGTGTTTTTCAATATTTCGTTGTGATCAGGGTATATGAAGGTAATGGTATGGTTGTGATAGAAAATATTTGTAATCAGAGCATCCTTTGTTTTATTTCATGAAACCTGTCGATGTGATTAGAACCACGCCTGTTTCCTGCGACTATCGACGAGACGTTTGCTTGGCGGCGGCGGCGGAACAAGAGAAGACCTACCTAACCTCAAAACTTAAATTTAAATGTTTTATCTATAAAAGTGATTTAATTACAACACGAAGGTACAGTCAACAGTTACAACCAGAAGTCACCGTCGTCAGTTAGTTAATAAACATTATTGGGCAGTCTCTTTCAGGTAAATGCATCGGTGATTGTGAGACTTGAGCTAGTCGCTTACGTTCTCTATAACTTACAAACAACATTATTTTATATTTAGTTAAACTGACTCATGTTTTAATGTTCTTTGGTATTCACAGGTGACAGCATATGTGTTGCGATGTCTAGGTTCTGTGTAAATTGTTCGGTGCCCCTAGTCAGTCGTGGTGGCGCAGCAAGATCAACTGGCTTCTGGGCAATGGCTGGGAAGACCCGGAAAGTTAAAATTATTGATGCCCTGAACGAAGTATTTTATCGTCGTACGAAGTCTTTAGCTTTAACTGAAGAAGAAAGACTTGCGGAATGTCGTCGATCACTTTGCCATTTGTGTGCTACTGCTTTGGGAAACCTTCACCACCATTTTATAGCATTCAAAAATCGTTCAGTGGAAAATTCTTTTGTTATGCTGAACTACATTAATGCTATATTGAATGTTACGCAAAGCTTGCCGGAACCAGACAAGGTTGATGCTGAAACTCAAACCAAGTGGACTTGGACACAAAAGAAACTGGTAGCAGCAAGTGAAATGCAAACTGAATCAGCATCAACAGAAAGCATTGGTCCATCGTCTCGTCAACCTGGACAATGGTTGCTAACATGTGATAATAATGACAACAAAGGACCAGGGTCAAAGAGCAAAGAAAAGCGGCTGGCCGGCCTCCCTAGAAGAGCACATTGGCTTACATCTAGCGAAAGTCTAAGTCATTTAACTGAAAGTCAGACTTACCCATGGGTTCAACTAAGCGGGAACGATGACAGTAATTCCTTTCTAGAACACGGGCTCGACGATGAACCTGAAGTAGAAACAACTTTCGGTATCGAGAATTCTGCCAGTAATACCTGTAGGTTGTTAAACAGGATGCAAAAAGTCTAAATATGACCTATAAATCATAACATTACGATACGGTGTTCCTGTCTTAATTAATTTCATTTTTTTTACACATTGTACGTACAGGCTCCTCCGTTGATGTCAAATTTGAATTGGAAGACCACAATTACACAAATCGAAGCATTCCTGATCCTGACGAACTCAGTCTAGCCGCAAGTACCGTTGAGCAGAAGAGAAATGCAGGCCCAAATAATACTGAAGAAGATGCGCAGGACCGTGTCCGTATAGAAACGCCAAGCATCAATACCGTAAGTCAGTTTATAAGTAAAATACCATTAAAATAATATTTCAAACGGAATCGATACACGTGCAAACAACAAACGAAGGTAAAGGTACTAAAACTTTACTTACATACTCTGTTTCCCTTTAATGTAGTATTGTGCATTTAAGGCACATTTTTCGGGTTATAAAAAGATTTTGGTTTGGATTTTGTACTCGCTAGGCAAGCATTTTAAATATTTTTTCTGACCAGACCAATATTTCGACACGCTGGTTTCGCTGATGCGATACACCTAAAAGGCTGTACGTGATATTCCTGTATCTCATCGAGTATGAGTGGTTGAAACCCGGGGCTCCGATTTGAAGATGATCATTAGCCTGAGCTTCGAAATAAAATGTGTTTGGATTGGATTTCAGATTTTGCCGAGTCATGTTCCACGCGAAACACTTTGTCCCGTTTGCTCCTTTGACGTAAGATTTCCAAAGTACCTGCTACCGCACTTACTGACACGACATCGGCCCAGAATTAGAAAACTTAAGCCAAAAATTGAGCGGGAGAGGATTTGTCCGGACTGTGGAGAAGTTTTCTTTAAGTCTTCAACCTATCAAACACATGTTAAGTGGAATAAGAAACATGGCACTTGCAATCGTGCTATCTTCTCATGTTCTTACCCAAACTGTGGAAGAATATTTAGAGCGGAATACGTTCTAAAATCGCATCTACGTGTACATGATACCAGAAAAACTATTGAATGTTCACACTCCGGGTGTACCAAGAAATTTCGAACGAAAGCACAAATGAAACAACACGTTTTGAACCATGAAAGTCGGACATTCGTTTGCGAGGAATGCGGAGCCGTCTTGAATACTCATAGTGGCCTGTATAGACACGTACGACATGTTCATCGATTTCCAAGAAAGAAAATATCACCTACTGAAAAGCTCAACCTCAAGCGAGTTGAAAAGGGTGAATTAGAATCAGTTCGGCCATTTAGCTGTACTGTTGTCGGATGTGGTCAGAAGTTTCTAAAACGTGAATACATGACCCGACACATACGATCACATAACTACATCTGTAAGCAATGTCCTTATATTTCTTTTACTTCCCCAAAGCGTCTCAGGTTGCATTTGAGCCGAACGCATTCTGTATGTTTTGAAAATAATGTTGTCTCAGAAAATCTGAATCTGAACTGAAGAATAATGTAGCGGAGTAATTTATTTTATGTACGTATGCTTTTTATGTATTTATTTAAATAAATTGTCTCATTTAATACGCATGATGCCTGAGAAACAGCGTTATTTCTATGCGTCAAATATAATCATAAGGAGCAATCGAAGATTAGAGCTTCTATATTTCAGTGGGCATTATTGTGCAGAACATTAGGATAACTTCTGGGGTTTCTGTTATTTCTAGTTTTGGCATCTCGGCCTCGGCTATTGTATAGTGGTGCTTGGTGGTCGACATATATTCTCGAAACAACGTTGAAAAGTAAAATCAATTTGAACAATTTATCATTTTTCACTGTTATAGTGTTTAAGCAATCTCTGAGCACGACTATTATAAAATCTAAACTCAAAGAACAGGTTATAAATATTTTAATATGCAAATTATTTTGGGAAGAATTACGTGCGGCATAACTACTACATCCTGCCCTTGAGCAGGAATTTCGAAACACACGGCGGAATTTTCTCACTGCAGGAATTTCCTCTTGTCTGTCAGTTGTTATTTGCTGATTGTGTTTTTGATTTTGCGAGGTACTTATTTATAATTTTAAGTTAGTTCTACTTCTACAACGTATTTTGAACTTTGGACTGCACGCACGTTGGTCTACTTGAAATAGAATCGTTGCAGTCATTCATCATTCTTGTAAGTTATAAGTTACAGTTGCAGCAGGTGAACTTTTATATTATGTAATTTTTTTCTGTTCAATGTAACCAAACGAAAAATGCTTTGGCTTGCCTGTGGGGTTCGTATGCGTATGTATAAATCTGATATCTATACTTTAATATTTAATATACGCTCAATTTTCAATGGGTTTGATTTCGGCTATTAATTTTTAATTTTAAATGGTTGACCATAGGCGTAACAGAGTAACAAATACAAGTTAATATAATATTGCAAAGGCTTATTGCAGCATTGCATATCGTGTCAAAATTATTCCAAACAAATTTGAAATTGTAGACTCAGAGTCGGAGTACGAATTACATGCACAAAATCTGCGTTTAGCTGTTGTTCATCTTCTCAAGGCAGACATGCAGGTGGCAGGCAGCGGCTTAAGTTTTAAGACTTGAGTATTTCGTTGTTTTTTTTTTACTCTAATAAATAAAAACTATTTAGAAATTGCATACCGGAGTAAGTCTCGTGTTAATACTTATTAACTCACCCCGTGTTATTCACATTCTTTTACAGAGGACGGAGTACTTACAATACAACAATCAATGTCGAGATTCTGTGCAAACTGTGCTGTGTTACTAGAAAGTTATGGCGCAGCCAAATCAATTGGTTTTTGGGCAACGATAAGAAAGATCCAGAAGGTTAGGGTTATTGACGCCTTAAACGAAGTATTTTATCGCCGTAAGAAGTCTTTTGCTCTAACTGAGGAGGAAAGATTTGAGGAATGTCGTCGTTCACTGTGTAACATGTGTTACCTTGCCTTGGGAAACCTCCATAATCATTTTACAATTTTCAAAAATCGGTCAGCTGAAAATTCCTTCGTTATGCAGAACTACATCAATGCCATATTAAATGTCACCGATAGCTTGCCGGAACCAGAGAAGGTTGATGCTGAAGTTCAAACTAAGTGGACTTGGACACAAAAGAAACTCATAGCAGCAGTAGAAAAGCAAACCGGGCCAGCAACATCAGAAAGTATAGGTCCGTCGGTTCGTCAACCAGGACAATGGCTGCTGGTTTATGGTGAAGATAAGAACCGACAAGTGTCAAAAAACAAGGAAAAGCAACCATCAGGCCTCCCCAGAAGGAAACTTTGTGTCACACCTATTTCCAGCCAAAGCCAGAGTAATTCAACTGGCAGTCAGACATACACGTACCCCTGGGTTCAACCGAGCAAAATTAATGAGAATGAGGGCTTTCTAGAACAGCAGCACGACTATGAACCTGACCCAGAAGCAATTTTGGGTAAGTGATCAGAATGTTGCCAGGGATGTTTGTTTTTGGGTGAACAGGGTGAAATAACTGTACCATTCGTTCATCAAACTTATCATGTTCGCTTCAAAAAAAAAATTATTTTCTCGCGTACAGATTGTGGAAGTATTAAATTCGAGTTCGAGATGGAAGACCACAATTATACAAATCAAGGTATTCCCGACAGATTAACACTGGACGAGGCTGATGTTGAACAAAACGATACTACAAGGCAAAATAATGTTAAGGAGGAAGAGGAGGTCCACATGAGTGTCCGTATACAAACACCTAATATCAATATTGTGAGTCAGATTGCAGTTCCAATTAAATATCGTTGACTATACTATATTCAGGTAGGGCTGTGCTATAGTTTTAATTAGCTAAGTAATTTTAATAATTTTCAATATGGCTTTACCAGATTCTTCCAAGCGATGTTCCTCGTGAGACACTATGTCCCGTTTGCTCCTTTGACGTGAGATTTCCAAGACGTCTGCAGGCTCATTTACTGGCAAAACATCGACCTCGAATAAGAGTTCAGACGAGGAAGAGAGTGAAGGAATGCGAGAGGACTTGTACCGACTGTGGAAAAGTTTTTTTCAAGCTTTCCCGTTATGAATCACACGTTAACTGGAATAAGGAACATGGCAGCTGCAACCGTGCGATCTTCGTATGTTCTTACCCAACCTGTAAAAGAACATTCAGATACGAATTTTTTCTAAAATCTCATCTCAGTAAACACGAAACCGCAAACGTAAAAACCATTGAATGTTCATTTCCCACGTGTACCAAGAAATTTAAAACAAGATCAATCATGAAAAAACACGCCGAAACTCATGGCACACGTCAGACGTATGTTTGTGAGGAGTGTGGAAGTGTTCTGTATACTTGCAGTGGTCTGTACAGACATGTCCGAGATGTTCACCGGTTTCCAAGAAAGAAAATAACAACCACGGAAAGAATAAACCTCAAGTTAGTAGAAGAGGGGGAATTGAACTCTGTTCGACCATTTTTACGTGTACTGTGGACGGATGTGGTCAGAAGTTTCTGAAGCATCAGTACAAGATGCGGCACATGCGAGCTCATAAATACTCTTTCCAATACCCTTGTCAACGATGCCCTGGCATTTCTTTTCCTTCCCTGCAAGGCCTTAATTCTCACATGAGCAGAACGCATTCAATATATTCTGAAAAGAATCGTAGCAGAAGAAAGTCCAAACTTAAGGATAAAGTAGGTGATTAATTTATTTACCTATATGTATTATTTAATTTATCCTTGAAGTTTTTCATACACGCAATTAGTAAAATATTTTATTTGTATACCACAAACGTTCATAACTCATAACTAATCGTTACTACTAGTACTTTAATTTAACCGAACTTCTGAGTATTTCTGTATGTAATGTACGGAATAAAGTGAGAAATGGATTACCTTTTAAATTTTTATGATTATAGTAATCTTTGATTTTTTGGGACAAAACCCAGCATGACCATTGACCTCGCGTAATATTGGAAATTTGAATTTCTATGCTGAAAACCGTTGCTCCCAGTCAGTCAGTCGTCAGTAGTAGTAATTAGTAATACCAACCGCTCACTGGTTATCTGACTAGATCCTGCCTGTAAATATAAATTCCGATTCCTGGGCGGGATCTGGGTCCTTCATTTCCGATGTTATTGTGTTTAGAGCTTTCTCTTATGTCTTAACTACATCAGGTGTTCCTGGACAAGGACTAAACTAAACTGAGGACGGACGTTAATCAAGGATGGAGGACATAAATTTTGACATAACAAGGCGACCTGTACTCAGAGTATACGAGCGGAAAAAGAGAGCAAACACCACGACGCCCACCCGTACCCCTGTCTCTGTTTTTCAAGCTCGAGATCGGAATTCCAATTCAGCACCGCTACCGCTGCCCTTAGATACCCATTCATTGCTGTAAGTAGGTAATTAAATTATCAGGTGGCCATGGTAGTCTTAT
>VNWX01001423.1:0-15216 GCA_009869905.1 Ceratophysella communis | reverse complement strand
ATTTAATTTAGGTTAGCCAGCCATGCGCTTTCGCACGGATGACATCTACGTACAAGCGCAAGTGAAGGTCTTTTAGCTTCACCATTATTGACAGCTTTGCGCGTTAGCGTCGGACTCGGGCACAACGAACAGTATATAATCCAGGCGCAATTTGTAGTTACTAGCTAGGTCACTAATAAAAGCACCTGCAACGTTCAGCGTGACATTTTGTCAGGAGATAACGGTTCAATTATATTTATTTCACGCCTTTTATTTTCATTAGCTATCCAGATCGATATTATGGTACATATTGGATATCAAATTTAGAGATAAATATTGAGTTTTGTTTATCAACTGACTAATCATTTCATTTCATGCTGTGCGTATTCAGAAGAGCCCGCAAACAATGACGAGACCGAAACTTCCCATTGTTGTAAGGATGAGTGAGCTTGTGATTTGGGCTCGACTTTTATCTGAGCAACGAGTCTCTCGCCGAGTCGGGGATTGCAGTGTTCTCCAGTAAGGTTGATCTTTTGGACAGACACACTTGCCTGGTTTGGTTGAGTTCACTGGTAACGGCACATGGACGTCAGGCCCCTTACCGTCCTTTGCCTTACTAGCAGTGGCATCACCGCAAACTGCATAACCATCGCAACCTGAAACATAGGTAGGTATTTAATTATTTACATACGGGAGCGACTGAAAGGTCAATAGCTAAATATTAATGCTCTAGGATTCTGAATCTGGACTTAATATTGGCTTAGAAGTTGGAGACTAGAAACTCACCAGACCAAGTATAACCCGGTTCATCTCCGGGTTGAAATCCCTTACAAGGTTTGCCGTAAGTGTCCTCTGCTTTTGCATTACCAGCAACCAGCAGCAGAAAAATCAGAGTAACAGGATTAAAAATCCAGTTCATGGACTGCATCCTGCGTCCTGTAAGACAGACGATAATATTGTATTGGTAATAGAGCATTAAATTTCGATGGGGCAAAAAACAAAATAGTTAGGTATACTAACATTAGCTGTGGGTCAGATCCCTCACGCACACGCACTTCACTCGCGACGAGCTGAAGAAAATAAGAATGGAATAACTATCGAAAATTCACTTGGCAAATGATGCGTGACTTAGACGAGTCTTCATCCATCGGCTCGCCATTTCTTAGCGAACTTTCGATTCAAGCAACATAACATAACAGCCATCATCAACACTACAGTAGACCTGCACGGTGGTTGTCATGGAAATGGAAGTGGATTTAAAAGCGTGTCCCCATGTAATCCTGCGGTAATGGGACACAAAAACGCTTATAACTGTAACCTGTAACCCGGTAGGTTCCCAAGTTCTAATATTGGTTAGGGAAGGTCAAGGGCTGATGAATTCGATGAAAAATGCCACTGATTCCGTGTGACAAATGGGAACGCCTACAAAATTGACCAGTAATGCCTGAATGACAGTACCTTTGCCGACTATCGATACAAAATGCTTTCCAAGATTACGTCCTAACTTCGATTTTGGATCAATGAAACGCGTTCTAACAGTCACACCGCTCTAAATTACACTATACTGCCCACAATTTGAATCCGATTGCCTCTAGAACACGAACACCTAATCACCTATAAATATTGACAATTACGCGGCGAATTGGGTCAAATGTATTCAAAACGATTGTTGAAGCAGAAGCAACGATGAATGAGTTTCCAGAGTATTTTGGCCAATACAGAAGCGAAACTACGAAACATTGAAAACTGCCGGAGCAGTAGGTACCCGTTCGGCTTTTAAAGCAGCCAGTAAGTTATCAAAACCGCGTATAATGTGACATTTTTATCCGGATGAACGCCGGCATTTTATTAAGCTGAACCATAATACTTCTGCGATCGCGGACGCCATTTTGGTACAGATTTGATATCAGTGGTCCTGGCGAATCGAGAACCTGCCCTTCGATCCGATCACCTCCGGCTCGGTATTCGGTATGACCTTTGTGTTTCAACCGATATATTTCTGGTATATTTTGGTTATTCATGACCTAGCTAGACTAACCCGTCTTAGAAAAATGGTTGCACGATGATTTCGACAATGACGTTAACTTTTACGCATATCTTGAGTCCTGGTACCGTACCTTCATTTTTCCAATTAGCTTTCGTCATTATACGGGGTCAGTAGATCACTTCGTCATTTATTCCGTTTCATTTTTTCGTAGGAATACTTTCGCCTCACGTACGACGTACGACTGTAAAGTCAGCGATTCTTAGAATTTAGAATGGTTAACATATTTTACTGTCTCCAGTATATTTTATTTTAAATTTTGAAAATCATGCGGCCTTTACAAGGATTATACTGTTTTGTAATCTTCTGCATATCTTTAAAGGTAAATTTGCTGTTATTTCCCTAAATTTTTTAGCCGGTATTTCATATTTTGCAGCCGGTAATAGTTAAAATTATTCTTGTGATTACAGGGGGCAGCTGCTCAGCGGCCAATATGTGTAATGAAAGGAGTTTTTGTAGCCCTGAACGGAGAATGCGATAAATACGCTCGTTGTGATGGTAAAGATATGCAGCGATCTGGGTTCCTGTGTCCACAGGGTCAGCTCTTTGACCCTTTCAAACATAAATGCTTGCCTCCGGACCAGGTCACGAATTGCCAAGGTATGCCAAAGGTATTTATAAATTATTTACTTGTTACCAATCGGTTCTATTTACCATTGCAGTTTGCTTCGGTAAAGAAGGCCATCGATTCCGCGTGACGAACCGAGATGATAAATTTTACCAATGCGTAGACGGTACGCCGATACAAATGCTTTGTAAGACTACTTCCTACTTCGATCCTGGAACAATGAAATGCGTTAAGAGAGCGAGCCTTTCGACCACAGTTGAAATTAAAATTGATCAGCCGGAGACCAGAATGAGAAAAAGAACAACTACGACCACTCTCCCCACCACACAAGCACCACGAAGAAAGAAGAAAAAGAAGATTACTAATACTCATCAAACCATCACTGTCATTGAATCATCCACGCCAGAGCCTGAGCCAGAGTCTCCCCCAGTCGTCCAACAAGCCTCCGGACCGCAGCGTATACAAATTGCCGTCGGCAATGAACCGGAAGAACGGATATCGGTGGGTTCAGGCATAAACATAGTAGCTAACCCGAAGAAGTTAAAGGCTGCCCCAGCACCAGCAACCTTAGCACAGAATGAGCCCCCTGGTTCCGTTGAGCTGGACTCCGAAGTCGTTGAGCCGGTATCACTGGCTGCAGGCGTTCAAGGTGCTGTTAAACCAGTTCTGGGGGCAGTCGGTGGTGTCCTTAACGGCGTGCTAGGGACTGTGAACAATGTTGCTGGCACGAATACCAAGAGTTTGGTAGGACCGGCTAGTAAAGGTGGAGTCAAGTCTTCTGGAGGCTCCATCCTTGACCCAGTAGTAGGGCTACTGAATAATGTCGCTGGAGCGGCAACACAGACCGTGAATAACGTGGCAGGATCAGTGAACACTAACGGCGGATTACTTGGTGCCGTTGACCAGACCCTTAATAATGTGGTAGGAACAGGGAACACGAAAGGCGGATTACTTGGTGCCGTTGGCCAAACCGTGAATAACGTGGCGGGCGCGGTGAACACTAACGGCGGATTACTTGGTGCCGTTGACCAGACCCTTAATAATGTGGTAGGAGCGGTGAAATCTAAAGGCGGATTACTTGGTGCCGTTGACCAGACCCTTAATAATGTGGTAGGAACGGGGAACACTAAAGGCGGTTTACTTGGTAGCGTTGGACAGACCGTGAATAATGTGGCAGGAGCGGTGAACCCTAAAGGTGGATTACTTGGTGCCGTAGGCCAGACCGTGAACTAATGTCGCAGGAGCCGTGAATACAGGCGGATTACTTGGGGCCTTAGGTCAGACCGTGAATAACTTGGGAGGAACGGTCAACAACGTTGCCAATGGATTGAAATCAACAGTGGTCGGTGCAACGGACTACCTGACAGACGCCACCAAAGGCTCACTTACCGCATCTGGTGATGGAACCATGGTGGATCTCAGTGGGGTCAAGAATCTTGGTGGGAAGATTGAGTCAGTTTCTGTTGATGAAGGCGATGAGGATGCTCAAGTTATCGATGAAGAGGTCGTCTAAAGTTAATTCTTGTATTTGACGTTATTTTTGGTTCGTTTGTGCTATTATTTATTGAATAAACTACAGGGTGTTTGATCTGAGCGAGACCTTATTTTATATTCTGTCGAATCTTGTATTCAGATGCATAAAATATTTATTTACAATTTACCTCAAACGCGGAGAAAGTTCAGGAACGCGTATTCAAATAATGCAAGGAATTCCGAGCATTTAAGGATTCCTTTACGCTGTAATGTGCTTTCTCCAGGGACTCAAGTCCAGGAACTATTTAAGATATTCCCAGCATACTGAAGTTTTATTATTGTGGTGTCGACCTAGTGTAAAACACAGAAACAGTAGCTGCATATTTCAAGTTCCATCAGTTAAAATATTTTAAAATTAACGTATCAAATAAAATTACGTTCTCCCTAGAGCTTTCGATTGCAACCTGCTGTGCTCCAAACACCGTATTGTGTTCACATGATAGTTTAAATTCAATTAAATAGTTCATCATCGCAATTTATTCTAGAAAATTTGAATTTAAAATTTTAGTCATTAGCAGATCAATATAGCAATTTTTTTTTATAACACTTCGAAACTAACGCCTACTTCTAACAAATATGCAAATAGGTATTATTTTAAGGTTTTAGGTACAAGTAAATATTAAAGATTAAATATATGCCGATATATTTATACTGTATAATCAATAATAATTTGCATACATAGCATATACATATACATACGTAAATTATATTTATAAATATATTTTGCAATCGCAATGAGATTTTTCATAAAATTGCGTCAATCTAGGCTCTATGCCCTAATATGTACATATATGAGTTATCAAGGCCATAAAAATTAACCGATTGAATTGGTAATGTAGACATTTTTGAATAGGATTGAGAATCTTATTTTAGGAGTATTATTGCGCCTTGCGGACCGAAGCTTTACAAGTGAACTGCTTAATTTTTAGAGCTATAGGATATTCAAATGTCTAATAAATATTCTTTACGGCGCATCATCATTTTCAGCTTCGTAAATGTTTATCTAACGCAATTTTATAGCCTAAATCTGTACATAAGCGTCAGCAAATTATGTTGCCGGATTTTGAAATTTTTAACGACTTTTGTTTTATTTTCGAAATTCATTTTTGAAGAAGCACACCGAGAGTAAATATATTTTTCCAATTAAAATTAAAGCTGATGCTCCCCATGAATCCCATTGGACCCGGGGCTCAAGCCTGACCCCGACACCTTCTGCGGCTTCATCTCAAAGACACTTTCTGTCGTTCCAGTTGACATAGGACTGGACTCAGCATTCAGCTTAATTTCGGTGAAAGTCCCTGAGTCGCTGTTCTTAATCTTGACCACACTGTTGAGATGATTCAGGGAACCGCCGCCTGGACTTCCTGATGGTGGTTTCAGAATACCATTTCCATGACCCACGCCATTTTTACGGTCAGGAGATGGGGTAGGTTGGGTCTTCTTTTCCTTGTCCCCGGTTGAGAATGACAGACGATTGAGTTTGCAGCAAATTTCAGGGGACACGGGGACGGAAGAGTAACACTGCGTTGTTTCCACAGATCTTCCCAGCATTGACCCACCCCGGCTCGCTCGTGACTGCATTCTATAGGCTGAGGGGTTACTGCCACCCATGCAGCCTCCGGTACTTCGTTGCTCGTTCCAACGTGTGTAGGTTCGTTTCAGCAGCTGCAGAACCTGTGATGGTCAAAATTGAAATTACTTCGATTTTTCAAATATCCGCATGTGGTATATCTATAGAAACCGACCTCTCCATTGAGATAACAGAAGATAAGGGCCACAATGAAGCCTTGAAATCCATCCAGAACATCATTGACGAGTAAGTAGATTTCCATCCATTTGCAAGTGGACTTGGGCCGGTAAATCGTAATCCCAAAGTGGAGTCCAAAAAGTGGGAAGAGGACTAAAGTGGCTCGAACCGCTTTTCTATAGACACAATTCCAGGCACGGAAATAAGATTCCAATTCTTGTATTTCAAATTCGAACATAATGCATTCGATGTACTCAGCCAGCAGCGTACTTCCACGGGTCTAATATGTTTTCGTGGGTATGTGGAACGGTCATGGACAATTCGGTATCGGCCGTTAAATCGGAGCCCAGAAAATATATGTTATCCACCAAATTTATTTTAAAATTTGGTGAAAAATACTAATTTTTTTGGCAAAAATAATTTATATTAAAATATTTAACGACTAGGGTTAAAATGACGTAAAATCGCGTCGATGCCCCAAAATCGCCGGGAAAAAGCACATTCTAGTCTAGCCCAGATCTCCAATGACTTGGTGAAAGCCAACTTTCTCCTTACACAGAAAACCTTGAGAAAAAAAATATATAATATTTTTGTTGTGTGTGAGAGTGGAATTCCCCACTCGACGGAAGACTGGGGAAAAGACGAGTCTCATTTCAAAAGAGAAGATGATTTTCATTTTCAGGGGAGCTAGTGGAAAGAATGCTTCTGACAGAGGAGGATAGGTTTATGGAAGAGAGAAGAAATATCATAGAAAATACGAGGAAGTGTGCAAAAGGGTCTTCGTCTAAATGCAATTTCAGTATTAACCCGAATCAGAGTACTATGGGTCTTGACTCGACTTCAATTTGAGTCAAGTGCTTTCTTTTTGAGCGTCGAGTATATGCCCGAATATGGTACAGGCGTTTTTCTCATGAATGCATTCAGTTACAGACAAATTTCAATTTTTTAAATATAATTAGGGCTAATTGTCATGTGATTTTGTTACCTGTACTGACTCGGCTCATTGGCATGGGTCGCCCTCAGCTTGGTTACGAGTACTCGAATGATGTTGATCAGGAAGAGCATATTGATCTACAGGTACAAATGAACAAGTTTAAATTTAAAATAAATTGATGTTTCAAGATTTATTTTTCAAATCAAAGCCTACCAACAAGCTAAGAAGACTCGGTCCATTGAGAAACCATTCAAAGGATTCTTGTGGTACGACCCAGCATCTGTCATTGGCATAGAAGACTCGAAGAATTGCGTAGATCACAGTGGGGATTATTGGGAACACTGAAAAAAAATTAACAAAACAGATCCGAGGTTAAAATTGCACTAACCGCAGTCAGCAATTTGTAATTCGACTATTCAACACCCATGTTAATTTAATTTAATTTAATGAGCACGCAGAAAAATCTGGTTTGTGTCAGCACTTTGATAAAATGCGTTGCACCTTTCAACTGAGCATCGCGGAATGACAGAAAATCTATAAAAATTCCGCTGACACAGGGTTAGAGCTCGAGATGTGGGAAACGGAATGCAGGGCTCATTTCGTTAATTAAACCTCTTCCACTTTGGTAAATAGTAGCTAGTAGCTAAAAACCCTCGGAATTCCGAGCTTCAGTATAATTCAAGAAATACACATTTTACACCATTTAAAGTCACAAAAACATGCTTTTGAAACACACCCCTCAGAAATGCTTCAGCTTTAGCTTAGGAAATTGCTTTTATCTTGCTCCACGCATCTGTATTGACATATTTAAGTATAATTACGGTAAAAATCAATAGAAAACTGGATTATTCTATCGTTAAATCGATTAATGAAGTTTACATAAGGTTAGTGGTTAGGCAGCTGCGAAACTTCGAGGGTGGAGACATTGACTATGAAAGTGGAGAAAGTATGGGTTAAAAAGTACACACAATCAACTTACCCCATCCAATGACGTAGAAAATTATCAAGGACTTCTGCTCAGCAAATGCTGAAGCAATTAGTTTATGAAGGTAGTACCCCTCGCAGAACATCCACATGTAATTCGTCATCCGGCTGTATTTCGTTAGCATGAAAAGCAGGCGGCAGCCGACGCCGTTCTAAAAAAAAATTATTTAAAAAATTCAATAACACGCTTACAATTTAAAAAAACAGATATAATATGCCTTCAACTACTTTACAAAATAAATTTTATTACTGCACGAAAATTCAAAATTCAAAACACCAATTTAAATGCGAGCCAGTACTTATCCCACTTTCACCCAGACTTTCACCCCATAACGCCACCTTATAACTTAATCGATATCGGTCAATTTAGCCCAAACCTAAGTCATGTCATGTCACCGAACGACGGACACGATGACACGGGAACGAGCGGAAGTCTGATGCGGTCTCATTTTGAATTTTTTAGATTCCCCTGCGTCTATTTACCTTTATTAAGATTGACTCCTAGCCAGGAATGGTAATGGGTTGTGGAGAAAGCGAAAAGCCTTGTCTGCATCCTACATAATGTCAGCTCTTTGCTCTTGTTTACAGTTTACCCATCTTCTTTTTATACTCCCCATAGGCATGTTTTGTCAGACCAACAAGGCATTGACAGTTGACAATTCGAAAGACGAAACGAGGCCTGAGTGTACTGTACGTACAATACATAAATATTTGCAGATCCGCCTGAGCAGATTGCTATCCCTCAGGGTAGATCTCTTATAATATCAGATGCAAGATGCAGAAGATGTAATGCCATACACTACCTACTCCCACGTTGTTTCTGCTTTCCCCATGGAGATTCGAGGCCATTTGGTACAAGCATTTGCACAATGTTATCATAGGTCAGCTTTGAAATTCACTCCATAAATAATAGCGCTGAAATTCGGACGCCCAAATAGCGAAGCCTTGCTTTTTAGTGCGCTGACTGCTCGAAAAACGATGCTTTCGTTTGAACTTTCTCCAAGGGAATTGATATGCACGTTTTCACGTTACGTTAGGTACTCCTACGCTTTAAGGGGGTGTTGCTAGATCAAATTTTGGCGATAAAGCGTAGCGCTAGCCAATGAGCATAGCATGGAACAGATTTGACTCAATTCGACCCTATAAAACATCCTTAAACCAGATTTGAAGTCCCTTACTCACTCAAGCGAAGCAGAGGAAATAACTCGACTTTTTTCTGCGTTTTAAGCCCTGTGCCCTGTCGACTACTAAAAATAAAAACTTTAATCCCAGCCACAACTCGTACCAAAGCCATAACTCTGTTCAGTTTAGTTCAGTTTCTGTGAAGACCCAAGGACAGGACAGTATATAGAAAATTCATACTGAGGCAACTGAACCTGTCAGTCAAACTGACATTTGGGTTTGGAGGGCTGTCATGTCAGAAAATAGGGTCGCCGTTGGGCAAGGGTTAGAGGTTGGAGTTTGTTAGCTAGTAGCTTGTCTGCAGATCGGTCTGGGCTGGACTGTGAGCTAACCGCTAGAGACTAGGAGAGCTAGCTACGCACTAGACAAGTGTCAGATAGTTGGATGAGTTCAGGGTAACAAGGGCCGAATTCTATGGAAGAATCGCAACTAATTTTTTACGAATACATCGGTTGATATACGGCAATTTGACTCAATTAAATTATCGATATATTAATTAATCAGTTGCAATTGAGCTTTTTGCCACCAACCTGATTTATAATGGAAGTGGGCGCCGAATCCGTCACATACTCATTCCACATGACAATCGTCTTGAAGGCAATCACGAAGAATCCATTGAGAAGCATGGAAATTAGCAGATTTTGATGGAGCATGATCCTTGCCACACGTAATTGCCTGGTGAAAGTTTAAAAAAAATTAGCAAAGCCCTCGCTTTTTTCAGACTTTCTCCTTACTTGTATGAAAAGAAAATGACGAGAGCCGGTATAGTGGCAATAATAGAAAGTCCATAAGCCGCCACATGGACGTAGGTCCTCTGCTTTTGATCTTGCACGAATCCCGAAGCACAGGAAGTATAGTTGGTCCATTCAGAATGTTTGGAATTTCTATACCAAGTTCCATTAGACTGACAAGATCTGGCTGACGTCTCTGAAATAGTAAAAAAAGTCAAAGTTTGTACATGAAAGCTCAATTAGAGCACTTATGTGGTAACGGACTAAAGCCGATTAAATGGGCCTAATACCCTTACATCGAGTGATTTTATAGAGTACCAAAGTGCACACTTAATTGAAGGAATTTGTAGCTAGCGTAAGCAGCTTTCTCTGACGAGATGAATATATTTTCCATATCCAAATATTTGGAAATCACAGTTTTCATTCAATGTAAAAGCATTTATTTTTGAATGAATGTTAGCAGAGTTAGACGTCGTTTAATAGTTCTTAATTTAGCTTAATAATACGAAGTACATCTAGAAATTCAAGTTCAAGTAGTGCCTGCAAGCATCGTTTCACCATTCACCCGTCTGTGCCGAAGGCCCAGTGAAAGCGAAAAATATGATAAAACAGATACAAAATACAAATGCAAATTATAGCCCAAATTAGTATTTAAAATAGGATTAAATCTTGATGTCAATATCCTAGATTCACACAAGATACAAGCACGAATGGGCCGGCGACAATATCATGCATTATATTGGACTTTCTCCAAGGGAAATTGCGCAGGCATTGAACTTGAAACCCCGCTTCAATTGACATTTAATGATCGTTTTTAGTAAATATCCTTGCAAAATTTCAATACCTCTTATATGTTCTACTGAATTCAAAACTTTGTATTTTCTAGCTTTCACCGTGCACTTGAATATCCGTTCTAGTGCGTAACTTTTCTCATTCATCATATTTCTAAGAAACAAATCATGCGAAACACAAAAATAGATTCAAAATTCGTAAATTTCTGTAAATTGATTGAGTATGCAGAAGTAAGCAGAAACCAGATACCAGATATAAACAAAAATATTCTTTAAAAAGAGAAAGTTCTATTTCTGAACTTTCTCTGTGTTTCGGACGTTGCCCGTGTGTCAAATTCCACTTGCGTGGTAATGTATTTATCTACGATCAATTGAATCTATAGTAATGGAACTTGACACATCCTGAAACGCTGCGTAAGTGCGGGTCTAACACCCTTTTAAGCTACACCGACCGAAATTGAACAAATACAGGTTTAGAAATACAAATACTGCCAAATGCGGGTCTCTTCCGCCTCCTCAAACAAGCATTTTGCATTTATTTTTATATTCAAAGATTCAGTCAAACCTAGAGGAAAGTTTTTTGTCGTACACAATGGAAAAGCACAAGGACGGCTCTGCTGAGTAGGTAGTGGGCGGACAAGGAGAAAGTCACGGTGGGTCGAGGACGACGACGGGACTAATATCAACATTAGGGAGTGAATTGAACTTTTGAGTGAGAAGTAGACGCTCAACAGAAAAGAAAAACAAACTGAAAAAAAGGCCTTTATTTATTTATCCCACTTCTTCTTCGTTGCTCTTTCTAACTCAGGCTCCTACTATTCGACTCAAGACATATTTTCACCCAAAGAAAAGGCCGAGTAGACCAATGCCTAATACCTCAACTCAACCTTTCTTTGGGCTGTCACATACGATTAAAATCGCGACAAAGCGTAGCAGAAAAATATCCATATTTTAGGATTAATTTTACAAATTTTGTGTTTAATTGGAACATAATTTAGTGAAGAAAATCATGTTTTTTGGGCCACGGCTTTAAAAAATCATGATTATTGAAAATATTTTAAAAATCGATTCATTTTTTATCCACGCTTTTTGGTTTACAGAATTTTTTTTAATCCTACATAGTTTTTTAGTCTTAATTTGCTATATACATGATTTTTTCATTAGAAAACTTAGGAAAAGAATCAAAGAAAATCATGATTTTTCACAAAAATCGAAAAAATCGATTAGTTTTGAATTTTTCGCGACGAAAAACTCCTGATTTTTATTAAGTTTTTCTTCGTTTAGTATGCACGTGCGAAAATATACTCCTAAAACTAGCTAAATTACGAAAAAAAAGAGAATAATTTCTAAATCCTGGCGAATTGTCGTAAGCCCCGAAATCTGAAACAGAATTTATTTTCCTAATAAACCCTCAAAACCTGGCTTGGGCTGGGCATAGCTAGACCCAACCATCGGCATTTCTCCGTATTTCTATGAAAATAGACGGCAAAGGCGAACTTGTGAAGGAAATCCGGCTTATGCCCCCGTTCGTTCGTACAAAAGGCGCGGGTTGGAGGTTGCGGGTTCAGTGAGGCTTATTAACGAGAACTTCTAATACCTAATACTCCTGTCAATAGACACACGAGGATCGTTCTCTAACGTCGATGAAATTGATTGAGTGTTAATGATAGATGAAAGGAAACAATCGATCCAGAATCCCTATAGACATAAAATTCTTCGATAAGCTTCTGTCGCGTCACCACGAAAATTCGAGAGGAATTTTCCAGTGCAAAATTAATGAACATTGAAAGAAGCTCAGCACTTAATTGCTTCGTTTTTTTAACGGAAAATTTCATGCCAGAGTTAAAGCTTTTGCTCGATTTACGAGACTTTCTGTGCGTCTTTGATTCTAATGAAAAGCGACATTGGTTTAGATGGAACCGGCACCAAAGGAGAAAACTGACAGTTTTTGGTTAAAGTCGAAGTTTAGTTCTAAATCGTGTCGTCGTGCTTTAAGTATCTTTATTTTAGACGCCTTGCTCTTTTAACACTAATCTTAAAAGAATCCGAATTCTGCTTTGATCTAAGCGCAAACCTTGAGCCGGCTTGATTTATTTGGCACGGCTCTTCTGGGACGCAAGCGGTGACAGTCCACAGATTTATGCACAAAGGGGTCATGTTTATTTAAGCGGAGAATTGTGTAGTATGTAAATGTATAGAATTGCTGCGTTTTAATGCATAATAAATTTTTT
Organism: Ceratophysella communis; assembly: GCA_009869905.1. NCBI lineage: Eukaryota > Metazoa > Arthropoda > Collembola > Poduromorpha > Hypogastruridae > Ceratophysella > Ceratophysella communis. Next base: position 2,492 of record VNWX01001423.1, on the reverse strand, counting down.
TTTAAATGCAACAAACACTACTAAAATATCGTAAATTTTTTAGTGAAATTTTCAAAACTTTCACCGAACTTTCTCCCGGATTCCAGATTTTTTGATTTTTTCTAACGAAAGGCAAATATTTGTTGAAAAACACCTTCAATTGCATACAAAAATTTCCTTCTCTCAGCTGGGGACTTTTCAATATTCGTCTCCGCCAACCTGAAATGCATTTTACAAAATTCTATCGGAGCCTCAAACACAGAGCTACGTAGGTATGACCATTGATTCTCTGGAACGTGAGTGTATTAACCCATGCTATCACTGCTCTGTCACAAGCCCAGAGATATCCTCAAAATGCAGATGCTTTCACTCGGAGAAAGTTTATTGCAGAAAGTTTTCATTTTATTTTTCTCCTTTTTTCTTTGCCTACAAATAGATTTTTTCTCTCTATCTTACTTTCTTCTATGCTCCTGTGGTCTTCCATAGCTCTCATAAAAAAGAAAGATGAACTGGATTTGTGTTTGCTTCTTGAGACGAAAGTACCTACTGGTGGGAAGAATCCATTTTTACATATGTATAGATGCTTCGGTGTAATATCGATATTATGGATGTTCTGCTTGGGAAAAGTTCTGACGTACGACATTGGAGGTAAAGGTACAAAAGGCCACCTGATAAACATGACTGATCTCTTTGCATATCTGTACTTTCATGCGGAGAGAAAGCAATCATATTCAAGAGTTTTAGCTCGGCTTTTCTGGTCATTTTGCTTTGGATAGTTAGCTTTGTATTTTTCATGGAATATGAGCAAATATTGAAGCCATTTAGTAATTCAGAATTTAAGTTGCTTATAGCACGTGCCAAAGTCATATGACTTAGCTAATGGCTCCGAGTCTGGATATTTCCGTAGGTACGTTTGAAGCACGAGAAATACGTACGAAAACCTTATTTATTTTCGAAATCATTCACTGCTCAAATCTGTACAAAAATACGTAAATATGAATCCTGGTTTGCAAGAATTTTCAATTAAAATTAACGCGACAAATCTACTTTCATAATTCATTTCTGTTGGAATTTTATGTTCAGTTAAACGCCGCTCAAAAATACAGAAATTAGATTTATGATTTTTGATTCATCCTGGCCTGGTTTCTATAAGTTTATTGATACGCTTTCACGAGTTTTCACGCAGTGGACACGTACCCAGAGAACTATTATATTTTGAAAAATTGCATTTATTAGTTTACGGCGTCAAATCAAATTTAAATTATGACTTCTTTACAAAATACATTTACTTACGTGCACAAGATGAAGAGGAAGTTGTGGGCTCGACCTGTAGAATCGTATAGATGTAGTGAGGACAGGGTGCATGGACCGTAGTTCCAGGAGGGGTTTTCTCATAGCACTGCCAGCCGTCCCATGTGGCTGGACAAAAGCCGACATCTGAAATTCCACAGAAACAAAATAAAACAATTTAGTAATTTAATTATTCTGGAATGCTGCATGGCTGCATTTTCTCTGTAAGTCAAGTAATTTGTACAATTTCTTAAGCCTAGGTAATTACTAGCTACAGTTACAGATTGCTACGATGGGTTAACGACGTACGACGCAGAGGTTCCAAGAGTCGCTCAAGTCAAGCCAGTCTCTAATTTCCTACTTTAGTTTACTGTACAAATAGTAGTTCATAAAGTACACACGCAGTTTACCCTACGCCTTTAATTGGCCCCATAAGTTTTCTCCTCTCCTGAAGTTTGACACAAACTTTTAGGACACTAATTACAAATTTTGCTTCGAAATTATGTTTTTTCTCTCTCAAGCTTGACTAGACTTGAATCTAGAGAACTTAAAACTTTAAAACTTTTGAATTTGAACAAGTTTGGTAACACAATCTTCCTAAGATCAGATAAAACAAACAATAGAAAGTTCGAGGAATTGGCACACATTTTCAGTAGGCGATTTGTAGGAATTGGAAATTACGAATCACGCTTGGTTGAGCCTAGCCATGGGGGCAGGGGCTGGGAGTTTGCTTAAGAAAGAAATGTGGCCTTGAAATTCCCGGGAATTCACGGCCCGCATTTAGAAGTTTTCCCAGGCCAATCGAAGCCTAATTTCTTGAATTCATGGTCCATTTAAGGTTGTTTAGTTTTGAATTTTAGCGGGAAATCGTATGCTAGCTTATCATCGCACCATGGCCCAGATTTACCCGCCTAACTACGTTAATATTCGCTTGCTTGACCCGTGTCATACCTCGTTGGATAGCTAATCGCATCAGTAACCAATGCGGCTAGCCAAATCAGGCGCGTAGCCAGGATTAGGTTTCGGGAGGGGTTTTTGAAATTTTCTTCAAAAATCAGTTTTCGCGATTTTCGTTTTTCACGATTTTGAAATGAATTTTTGCATGAATTAACAATGAAAAGGTCAAAAATGTGGAAAACATGACCTCAGAAGCGCCGCAGGCGCGATTTTTAGACGTTTTGTACGAAAGTATTGGATTTTCGAAACGATTTTCTTGTTTTTAC